>JAVCKT010006807.1:0-22341 GCA_032273925.1 Rhynchotus rufescens
GAGACCATATTGCTTATACTTAACAAACTGCATATTTCTTTATCTTTTTTTTCCCCTTAGCCTGTTATTAGTTGTCTCTGCATTTTATTACTAATTTCAATACTCAGATATTTCACAGAGTTTTACAGGAGATGGGATAATTAGTCTTAGCCTTTGAAATTCTTTCCCTGTGGAAGTAGAGTAAGGAAAACTAAGCAAAAGACCTCAGACTGTGGTGAGAGATTTATACAACGAGTAGTTTCATGGCTATTGGGGGAAACTGTGAGTAATTTATTTTGAAATATACCTCTGTTTAGTGTCTTTCATACCATTTTGTAATGCAGTTCATTGGTAGCTCTACAGAGCATGCTGTGGGGCCTGTTTTACCCTATCATAAAGTTAGCATTGGTAGAGATTAGTTTCCAAAGCTAGAGTTTTATTTACTTATTTATTTATTTGTTGTTGTTAAGAACAGATGATGTCCTTCACACATGAAGAAATATTCATAGCAGACCCTCCAGTCTTCAGAAGGAAGAATAAGTGTTTGAATGGTGGTTTTGGGGAGAATAATTCTCAGATGCCTTCATGCAGTAGTGTCCACATTGCTGGCTAGGGCTTGTGTTGATGATCATGAGTGATCAGCACCCAGGACCTGGCTCTTTGGTCAGCCACGTGGGCATAAGAGTCCAACCAACAAGGTGATTTCCATACGGGCTTTGCAAATGGTCACTGGAACAGATCCTCAGTGACATCTTCCCAGCTCAATGGCACTTGCTTCCCTGACAGCTGAGGGAAGATTCCAGCCCTCCCAACAACTGCACTTGTAGTTGTAGCCCTCCCAACTTTTGCCACTTGTAGACCTTTCCTGTTTTTTTTGAGGAGGAGCTTAGCAGTTAATATTGAAGGGAAGCTGTTCCCAGAGACTAGCTAGAAAGGGAACATTTTTCACTGAGGGAGCTAATTTGGACATGAAGAAGAGCTGTGAGTGTGTGGAGTTACTATCTGTTCTCAGCTTAATTCTCTGTTCTCACCCATGATTCACCTAGCATGAGTCTATTCCAGATTAAGCCAAGGTTGTTTCGGATTATCTCACCTCATCGTGGATTTCTTAGCTGATTCCTGCAATATGGAAGTGTTCTTCCCTGGCAACATAACTGCTGAAAAGCTACGAAGTGGTCAAGTAACAAAGCCATCAGGGCTCAGACTCCTATTTTAATAGGACTTCCTATCTTAATGACTATCCAAAGAATATACTCAAAGTTCCATTTTGTACATGGAACAGAATGTTCCATGACAGCTCATGTTGTTGTCATGACATGTTCCAAAGCATGACATACTGCTTTCTACAGCAAACTTGTACTCACCAGAGTGCCTGTATCAACAGTTAAAAATTAAATGCTTAAAATTATTTCTGACCTTGAAATAATTGATATTGTAGAAAAAATATTTGAGAGGTTGCTTTTTACCCTGAAGGAAGTACATAAGGTGTGAGAAGAAAAAAAGAGCCGTGTGTGTTGAGTGAAATAGAGAATGCATTTCATCATGATTGGAATTCAGTGTGCATCATAGAAGAATAAAGAAGATGGAAGTGTTTCAGCGTTGGAGAGGTTGAAAAATTTTTATTTTCCATTCTTAAAGGAAAATTGTTCATAGAGGAAAGGTTCTGTATTTGGCCCAGAATTACATAATACAGCTTAATGTTGCCAAGGAATGAGTGAGGGTGTAGAAATGTAGTACAAGGGCAGATGGGATGATTAGACGCTAATGTATCTGCAACTGGTGACTGTGTTGATGGCACATGAGCTGTTTTACTAATAAACCGAATGTTAGGAAAAAGTAAGAGCTGATTCTTTCCAATACTCATTTATAGGCTTTAAATAAGGTGGAATGAATTGTTTGTTTGTTTCTATTGATGCCATTTTTGCATTTTTAATGCCTTTTTCAACTTTGATTCTGAGAATTCAGTAAATTAAATTTCTCATTCTCATTCTAGTTATTTTTAATTCACGAAACTGCAGGAAGATCTTTAATTTCTATCTTTATTGATCTCTAATCTACGCTTTCTCATACACATTTCTTCTTTATTAGCTTTATTCTTTAATTTGTACTGCTCTACTGTGCCTTTTGCACAGGGATGGTTCAAGTAACTTTCCTTCCCACCCTGCTTAGTGCAAATTTAACTTTTTCAAAACCTCTGCCCAGTGCCCGTGGGGCAGAGAGGTGCCCATTTCATGTGTGCCAAGCCATAATCACAGGTTAGGCTCCCTGACACTACATGTCCCCATGACCGTGGGCACTTGGGGACAAGTAGCAGTGGGGAGAGGCCACATCTTCAGCTGTGCTCCAAAGGGCCTGGGTGGTGGCACTTTTCCCAGTGCCAGGGAAGAGCTCCTTGTCTCTTCACATTATGTGGATCTGCAACTGAGATCTGAGGAGGTCTGCATGGTGAGAGGGGGGTGAATCTTGTGGCACTTCAGGGAGATGTTTCAAGGTAATTGGGACCTTGGTTAATTAAAGGAATTGTGTGTGGAGGGAGAATTAGAAGCTACCAGGTGTGTGTAAAGGGATGAGCCTTTCTTTCCTTTGGACACTGCCAAGGTCCCCATGCATCTTTATAGAGAACATCTGTGTCAGGATGCTAAGGAGTCACTCATTGGCAGCTAAGGCAAGGCAAGGTTTCCTCTAAGCAACTCCACCAACTCTTACATCGTATTTCAGAAGTGCCTTGTATGGTAGCTCTATTTTGATTTCCAGAATTATAATTCTTCCTCAGTTTATTTCTTTACCATGCCTGTAAACCAATTACTTACTTTCGGTATTGTCTCAGTTAGAATACATGTGGTAATTACAATGTCACTAGGCTGGGCATTAGAAAGGAAATATTCTTTCTCCTCAAACATTTTTTTAAGAAAGAAAAAATAATGCAGAAGGAAAAATGAAATATCTTCAGTAATTCTTTGCATATTCAAATAAAATTGCGATTATCAAGTGTTTTTTCCTATGATTTCTCTATAGAATAATTCAAGTTGGGAAGAATATCTGAAGGTCATTTGGTCCAATACCTACTCAACACAGGTCAAGCTTTAAAGTTGTGTTGCTATACATGGACTGTATACATGGACATGAACTGTAATTCCATATAGGAGGTGCTGTTAGACTTATGAGATAATGAGCTATAAATGGTTGACTTTTGAATAATTACAGCTTCTTCTGATATTGGAGTTTTGCTGCATCATGAAGTTTGTATGTGCTTGGGTTGCCATTTGACATGCTTTGAAAACTGGGGGAAATTATAATGCTGATAATAGAGAGAATCAAGGCAATTGACTAGTAAACAGAAAGAAATGTAGCTGTAGGGCTAAAGAATATTTTTAAATAGAAAAAAATGTAAATGTAGATAATTGTATGTGGTCCACAGTGTATTATTTGCCTACAGCCTATAGGTCCAAAGTATGTAGGAAAAGTAAAAGCACAGATCAAAACTTTTGAAACTAAATGACTTCATTTGAAATAGATATCTATTATAGAAAAAAAAATGAAAGATTGACATGGAGAAGTAATATCATTTTTATCTCTAAAAATATATCTTAGTTATGAAAGAGAATCGTTCTCCTTGAAATGTCTTTTTTTTTTTTCCCCCTTTACCAGGTTTGAAGAAAACTTAATAGAGGAAAAATGTTTCCTCTTGCAAGTTACTTTTATACTGGCTGTCCACGGAGGTCACCCCTGCAAAAGATGTTTGGACTATCACAGCTTGTGAAGGCAAAATATTTGGGGTGAGGCTGTGTGTCTGGCTGGAGTGCAGGTCCTCCGAAACACATACTCTTGGCCATCCCTTGGAGAAGTTTCAGTCAGTGCAAGGCTGAGCAGAGCACTGAGTTCTCTGCGTTGTTCCGCAAGCCAGTAAGTTTTCCTTTAATAACCGCTGGAGCTGCGCGCAGCTCTGTGCCGCTATACGTGAAAGCCGCCTGTTTGGCTGGTAACACGATATACATGTAGGGATATGCAGTTGCTGGCGTAAGGAAGAAAAACAAGGTCAGCACTCTCTGCCACTACTCCATAAGGTCAGCTTGCCTTTTTTTTTTTTTTCTCCTCCTCTTTTTTTTTTCTCCTTTTTTTTTTTTTTTTACAGGAACAGCAGCAGGCTTCTTCAGCTGGCTTATGTTAACCACCTTTTTCACTCCTTTTCTGAGGGAACAGGCTATTTAAAACTTCAATAGAAATCTGCATTCAAAGAAGACAACTAACTTTTTATTGCGTAACTTAAAGATATCACTGATCTCTCTCCCTCCCCCACACCGACAGAACTGTCAAATTGAAAACATTTGCAGCGTGGAGCACAAGCCTACTCTTTTCAAACATCGTCAAAATTAACTTGAGAACAGTTTTAGAGAAAGGGAGAAAGAAATGCTGCAGAGATACAGCTGCAACAAGCTTGATCCTGCTTTCTTTTGGGAGAACCAAGAAGCTGTCAAGATCTAGATCTCTAAAAGGTAGTGATTCTTACAAAGCGAAATTGAGCCCTGCTGATTGTGTCGTAGTACTTTCTTGGTTGGGTTGCTTTGTGTGGTCAGTAGAAGGTAGTAGGCAGATCTGCAAGGGAGGAAATCGTGACTCATTGCCTCTCAACTGACTGAGGCCCAGCTCCTCCAGGCTTAGTCTCTCACTCTGAATTGCCCTCTAGCGTAGATTTTCCTTTCATATGGACCACAGAGCCTAATTAAGCACTTAGGGAAGTGTTCCCACTTTCTATGTCCAGTGTATTTGCATGGCAGCAGTGCTTCTTTGTAGACACAGGCTAGATGTCCAATATTAGGTGGGATGATCTTGGCCAAAGAGTACTGGAATGCTCCTTGTCTGCCCCTCTTCCGACTGCAGAGATCTGCAGCCCGGGGAAGAGGTGCTCTTCTCATTACTTGTTTTTAGCAACAGCAGTCTGGAAGGTGCTTGCAATTTCTCTTGCTGTTTGTGGTGATCTTCTGTGCGTTGTCTGATCAAGGGTGCTTGTGAATGGTGCAAGCGGCAATGCTTGGGAGGGATACACTGCAAGAGGCCGTTTTACTTTTCAATCTACAGGCTCATGAATCCACTCTAAGTACTGTATGAATGTGAGTTCTTTCAACCTCACAGCAACTTTGATTTGGGCTTTAGAAGATGAAGGCAGCATGGGTCTGAGTGGGGATATCCATAAACAAGAGTTTGGCATAAAACAGATTCCTCTTTTGTGAATTAGGCTGTAACATCTCTGAGGCATAATCTGCACTTTTGATATGTTTAATGATTCTATGGGTTTTTTTTTTTTTTTTTGTATTTAGTAGTTACTGCTCAGTTAACATCTAAGATGTTAAAGCATATTACTGTGGCTGAAAATGTCAAACCCTGCCAACAACTGTATGTATAGTACTGTTATTCTGCAGTTTTTGAAGCCTGAACACTTTTGGTGAGTGGAGGCTTGCCCAAGACACATTACTAAATATCAGATGGGAGCAGAGGAGCACTTCCAGGGTCCCACCTGCACTTTGCTCTTTCTGTTGTCATTCCACAACTGGGCAGCCAAGTCGGGGGAGCCGTTTCAGGAGGAGTGGGGAGGAAGTCCTGTGTGTGCAGTTTGGCAGCCGATGTCATTCATTCATTTCATTACAGGTTACACGTTCAAGGACACTGTCTACAGCTTAGCAGTGACCTGGAACAAATTCTCCAACATGAGCAGAAAAGACTGCAGCCCAGATGCCTTCCTAATGAGAGCAACCCGGAGGGAACCCACAATAAATTCAGCACCCAAATGACAAAGCCCGAGAAGCAGTGGGGAAGTGAAGCAATGGGCACTTGGAAAGGGATGACAGCAGCCTCTCCCCAATGCATTTTCCAAAGCTGTTTGGAAAGCTTTTTTCAACAAAGCTGTTGAAATGTTGCTCCTCTTCTAGTGCTAATGCAGCAGCCCTTGTAACGATGGTTGCTGCAGATAATGTGGCAGCCGTAATGAAATACAACCCAGGCAGTGAACCAGAGAGAGCTCCAGACTTGCTGGAGACTTGGAGAGAAGGGATAAGCACCAGAAATGACTGAGAGGATAAGTGGCCTACTAAAAAGAGCAGAGGAATATGCAGTAATGAGACAGGGTGAAATACATAAAGCAAAATGGAAGTAAATAATGGCCCAAAAACATTTTGAGAAATCATTTCTAACAAAATTAGGTTCCTGGGAAGTTTTGTGAACCAGTATTGCATGTATCAAATTAAGCCAGCAGTAATGTAATATGTTACGACACGAATGACTGAAGACTCATGAAGCAATTGAGATTACATTAATCAATGAAATATTCTGTGATTCTGTGAAATGGACATTTTGTGTGAGGTAGGTGATCTTTACTGGTTAGGTACTGGTTGATTGTAGACTCAACTGTTGGTTTTTCATCTGCCAGAAATTCTTCCTGGTACCTTGTAGCTCTTTTTCTCTGCCATCCTGACAATATCAGAGCTCCTTCCAAGCTGAAATATAATTTTCCTCACAATTCTTCAAATGTCTTCAAATAGGAAACTGAAGCACGAATGCATAGAAATTTGTAGCAGGGCAGGATACTGACCTGGGGCTTTGAGCTGTTGTTTGGATGTTCCTTCTTCTAGGAGCCTTGTGCTTCAGTCATTCTTATTATATGTAAAATAGAGTGAACATGTTCCAGCTCAGAAGGTGGCAGAGAATTTTGCTAGCTGACATACATGTACAGAAGTAGTAGCACCAAACAACTCATAGAATATTTTGTTTAGGTTATTCTGTTTATTTTCCTAAAATCTCCATTAATTTTTACATCTTTAGGAACACAAGTATAATGCAATGATTTTATTTCCTCTTTTGTAAGTAGTAAATCATGAGTTTTGTTTCACCTAATGCAGGCACCTTGAAATCATGGATGTTTTACTCACTTTTAGATATATATTCAATTCACCAGTCCTGTCCCAAGATACCGTGAGGACTGGAAGAGATTTGAGGCAATATGGAATGGGAATGTTTACTGGTTCTTAGGATTGTACCCAGACTGAAAGGCAGAATATTTCCAATCATGGATAATACAGAATGGCTATAAGCTATCAAATATTTTATTATACTATTTAGAATGTATCTTAGCAACATGGTCCACGTTCAAGCTCGAGGACGGGCATATGGGGTTAAAGTGCAGCACACGTAACCTTCCGCTGATGAACTTCTTTGGGAATTGCTGTGACGTTGAACTCGCCCTTCTGCTCAATCCAAATACTAGTCATCATTTCCATAGCGTGTAAATGTTCATCTAAATGATGACATTTCATTCCCTCCTTATCCCGGCTCACGTTACTGCTCTGGGAATATCTATTGTAACTCTTATCCTGCCGCACACTGTGCTGTCGTCACCGCTGCTGTAGCTAATCCACTACTATTTGGCAAGAAAACTGTTTATCCATTCTGCTGTAGGACAGATAGCTGAACTGTAAGAGCTGGAGGAGGAGGCAAGCAGGGCAGCACATCGTGTTTGCTCTGACGCCTGTTAGCATTGGAGCTGAGCTAACAGGGAGAAGAGGAGTAAGTGATTTAGTCACTAGTCTAATTTTGTCGTGGGTTTGACGACATACTCTCAGATACTCTACAAGGTTATTGCACTCTGTTGGAAAGCACTGAAGACCATATCCATGTAGCTTTTTGAACTACCCTTCTCTTTTTCCTATACCTTGGCATGTGGAGGATCACTTGCCGTGATTAATTCCACCAAACTGCTCGAATCACTGTTTTAAAAAAGGAAAGATTATGGCTCAGTGTCCCCCTTTCCTCCACCTTTTGCTGTCCTTTTGTGTTTGGGCTTCTAATGGCTCAGCCAGCAGTCTCTCCTGGTACCAGGAGTCCCTGTGTTGTGTGGGAAGAGAAACTAGACCAGGGGCTTCCAACAGAGGAAAGACTGCAAACATCAGCATATCTGAATAATATCAGAGAAGCTTAATCCTCTTCTCTCTCTCCAAAAGGTATATTAGCAAGTCCAAAAGAATGAATTGATTATTCACTTCTCAAAACACATGACTTCCATTTGATTTTTCTCAGCTGACTAAGGTTTACTCAGCATACTCTGCCTCCTTGAGTTCTTGCTCTCATTTGTCCTCTGACCTCTTTCAATGAGCAGCCAAGCTTGATTGAGAAATAACCTTATCCTTGTTAGTAGGAGTCATTTTTTGCCTTTTGGAACCTGTTTCCCCCCTAGACTAAGCAGTGCCATTCCGCTCTCCCTTGTGATGAAAAGGCCTCTGCCTCTGCAGTTGGCGAAGCGGTGCCCTGGTGCTGCATTGTACCCTGCCTCCCGTCTGATTCTTCTCGCTGCACAAGAGCCAGGAAGGAAAAAACAAAAAAACAAACAAAAATGCTACTTTACTTGTCCTATGGATTGCTTCTGTCTGAAAATCTCGGAAAGAGCAGCCCTGCAACGTTAGTTGTGCCACGCTGCCCACGCTTGGCAGTGAGCTGCACGTGACCGATGGCGCGTGTTGTGTGCCGTGTGGGGCAGGCCTGCGCTCCTGCCCGGCGGGAAGCGCTGGCGGCCGCGGGGCCGTGTGTGGCCGTGCAGCCAGCGCTGCCAAGCAGGCCGTGTCTGAGTCCAGAGGCATGGAAAGAGGGTCAACAGCAGGAAGAAAATGCAGTTTTTGGTCAGTTTTTTTTTTTTTTTTTTTTTTTTTTTTTCTTGGGCCTTAACTCTGCCAAGAAAAACTGAAATAATCATCGTTTCGGGGAGAACACAGCCCTTATTTTTCCTCGCAGTGGGCCATGCCTGTTTTGCCCTGTTGCTGATGGGGAATGACGCAGGGAAACATGCTTAGTCAGAGGGAATGTCTAGAGATCTCAGTAAAGACTCTCATAAGCTTTGCCGAGCTTAATGTGGTCAACAGATGGTGATTTACTACAGCTCATAACGTGATCCTTTCTGAAGGAGTGTTCAGCGTGACAGCAAGCCACGCTGGACCGAACACGAGCTCCCTGGGTTTTCTGCTGCAAGACATGGTGGAGCTTTTTCTCTTGAAAGAATTTCACCCTTTTCAGATAGTGGAAAATGTAAAGCAAGCTTAAGATAAATATATTTCAATATTTAACTTCAAACTGTGTCTCAGATAGCCAGTAACGTTAAACAAGAGTATTGGGCTGATCTCAGCTTTCACAATTTCCTTGTGAGCACAGTAAGTTCTCCAAGATATTATATTTAATAATATTGTACCTGTGAAATGCAAATATAGGACAGGATTTTATTCTGTTAATTCATTTTTTCCAATAACAAATATTTTCTCACTCTGCCACCTTATTTATGGAACTACTTTATCTCTTGCAGTTTTCAATCCTCTAATATATTTTTAAAAAACCTTATTGTTAGTACTTCTAGCTATTTGTGCTTTAATATTCCTTTATGCTCGTCAAGTACCATCGTTACATTCCTTTTGATTTTTCTTTTAGAACTAACAATGCTGTAGTTTTATGCTCCCTGTAATTTTTAGAGTTCCATTTTTACTTGCAATTAACTTAAGCAGCTTGTCATTCACACTTATTGGTTCAGAAATTCTGTGCTTAATTTTGCATAATGGTACACACTCCCTCTGAGCCGCCTTCATCACGTCTTTAAAGTTTAGCCAAATTTTAACAACTTATCAGCATATCACTAATAAGCTTTGCCAGTCTATTTCACTTGTATTTCTCAGATTACAAAGTTTGTCTTATTCCTATTTTTGGCCAACTACTTCCAAGAGTTGATGCTCAGAACCATATTAGATGGCAAAGACTGATCCTTAAGCAGTTCCTAGATTTCTTTTAATCTTTTTTAACATTTCTAAAACTTTATTTGCTTTCTGTTGCCTTCAGTCCGTACAGCTAGGAAGGCAGAACTTCTGCAGAATGGCTTCTCAGGTGGTTTTAATACTCTGCTCATTCAGGGCATTCACATTATCTTGATATCATTATCTCCAGCCCCACAGCAGTTGCTAGCAGGCACAGCTGATGCTACTTCCTTCATTCAAGCAGTTTGGTATAGATTTCTTCTAAAGAAACTTGGTGAGTGAACCTTGGCAGCATGGCCAGATTAGGTTTCTACTCTTCAGAGTAAAGCAAGCTGAATTTTCCTTAGCCTCTTCTTGCAAGATAAGTTTACCCTGCTTTTCCTAGCATGTCTTTGTTTGATTGGTATTTCTTGTAGCAGTGCAGGCAGCATCGCAGATGAGGAAGATGCACCAGATATCCTATCCAACATACTGCTAAATTGCACCTGCCTCTTTGAGGGCTGCATCACTCATGGTGGCTCATGTTAGTCTCTTAATCCTATGATTACACCCCACTTATTCCCTATGGGCAATGCCAACTGGTAAAATAAACAGTTTTTGAGATCTTATGTTTACCACTTTATGCTCCTGTTGGTACACATCCTGAACCTTAAGGTCTTCTAGTTTTTTCCCAAATAATACTTCAGTTATATTGATTGATATTGATGGGTTTGGTATCTTCAGCTCTCATCCCCTTGTGCTAATGGGACTCTGTAAGAAGCCTCTGCCTGTGTTGGAAGACAGCTTTCATTGCATCCCCTTCAGTCATATCCCTCTGCATTATATTTTTGGATCCGTCTCCATTTTGACAATTTTCCCTTGTGGCATGCCACCAACTGCTTTGTTATGGTCTGGCTATATTAAATACACCATGTTTTTTGTTCCCCAGCAAATGAGCTATCCTGTGAAAGAACAGGGTATTTTGGCACTACTTGCCTTTGATAAATGGTAGGATTATCTTTTTTTTTTTTCCTTTTTCTCTATGCCTTTAATTGTATTAACCTTTTATGTTGGTTTTAGAGGTTTGTATACTACTGGGAACAAGCTAATGCAATCTTAGGACTGTAGTTTAATTTGAAGCTACCTCATTCACTTTTTTCCTTTTTAAATGCAGACGCTGTGCCTGCTGTTCCCAAGTGGTCTAATGCTGCCTCTCTCTGTACAGGGAATTCTATAGGGAATCCCTATAAAAAGAGTATGAAAAAGTATGAGTTTTTTGTTTATTTTTTATATAAAAAGCTTTGTGGATTTGCGATTTCTGGTGCAAGGTATTCTAGTGTATTGGGCTAGAGATTGTCCAGTCCCTACTTGCCAAATTGCAGTAATACGCTTAATTTTCTTTCCGTCTCAGGTGCGATGATTTTTTTGATTATTCTTTTAATTTCTATATATAGTAGTTATCTTTGATTTAGAACTGAATTGTATTTAAACATCCAGCTTGTCTCTGATATCATGTAAACAATCACCCTTCCTTTTGACAGTCATTATCTCAATAAAAAAAAGGAAAGAATATATGTATGTCCATCGGCCTCACTTAATACAAAACTATCTATATTATTCCTTATACCTCAAATAGTATTTCTGTGGATTGTTCTTTTTAACTATGAAATTTTCTTTTGTGGAGAATGATGAGAAGAAACTATGAGATGGACTCTTGCTTGAGTTATTAAACTTTGGCTTATGAGCTTATTTGAGTCTTGACACTGAACCATGTTGTGCATGTAAACATTACAATGTGATTATTTGGGTTAGATTTATAGGCAAGGAGAACTGTTACTAATGAAAAATTTTAAAAATATCCAGAAGCAAATGTGATTCCAATGTATTTTGGATGTGGCAAAAACTGTCGCATTTACTTCCTGTGGTAAACTCTGGACTCTGTATCCAGCACCTCTGTGTGAGCCTTCTTTTTTTTTTTTTTTTTTTCCTCCTTTTTTTTTTCCCCTTTTTTCTTCTTCTTTCTCATTGGACTAGAGTTTTGTATTTTTGGCAATATTTAGCTGACAATCTTGGGTCTGGACCCAAAGGTGATTCCTCTGGTGGTTTCTGTGAAGGTGCTTGAATATGAGTGCACTAGCTTTGATGGGACTATGTATTCAATAGGGACCTAATAAAAGATGATGTGTTCAGTGTTACCTGTACCACTAAACAGGCTGTCACCTCTTGTGCCAGATGGAAGGTTTTTCAGGATGTGTTTTCACTTCCAGATATAAATTGCAATAATCAGCTTAGCTGTACTCTTTTGTTGAGCTTTCCCTTTTGTTGCATAATTTTACCTTTCCGCACTGCAGTTAAGACCCTCTGTGATAATACATATATATAGCTCTATTATAATGGCAGAATTACTACTTTGGGTGAGCTGTGTTTTGCAAGTTGGCATTTTTCTTTCACGGGCTGCTTTGGCTGTTACAATTCTGGATGCTCAGATACCTCGCAAGATCTTGTTAGTGTGCAGCACAGGGCCTCAGGCGAGCGCCACTCTCACTTGGAACATCAGCATAAGAGTCAAAAATGCACATAAATTGTATTTGGATGCAGTTGCTCTTGCTGACTTCTCAGCTTGCATGAACCCCTCCAGCACTTCTAAGAAGGCCTCTCTTTGATACTGATTGCACTCATGTGTAAATGAGGTTTGTGACTCAGTTTCTGTGGTAATTTTTCAACAATACATAAATACTTCTCTAAAACACACTGGAAACTGCAGCCTAGACCAGCTTTATTTAACATTTAGGGACTGAAACATATTTTACTGTCACTTTCTCTTTGCATAATGCAGTTACTGCTCAATGAAATCATTTTTAAAGTATGCAGTGACCACACTTGAGTCAAATACCAATCTGTTGGACTTCAAATCCCTAATGGAGGAAAGCAACATCTGCTCTGTGGGTGGGAAGCTAGTACCTAAAGTAGCTCTTTCAGGAGATCAAGGAAGTAGGGAAGATGAATGCACTTAATTTTCCAAGCATTCTGAAAGGGGAATTTCTTAGTAGGGTACTGCTGTGAGGAGGGGACTATTCGACTTGCTAAAAGTGGGAGTATTTCCCTCCTGTCCTGCAGTGTTGTATAGTCAGCTTGAAATAGGATGGGATTTACTTCTGTGTTGTCTGTCTAAAGTTAAGTCTCTCTGTCCTGTAAAGAAATTTTGTTCAGGTTTCACAAAGACTCTTGTTCACTGGGGGATGCCCTTAGCAAGTAGGCTGAAGACCATGGGCCCAATTGCTGTTTTCCTTGTGTCTGTAAATAAGGCTAGAGAACTTCAAAATCACCTAAGGATAGCAGAGTGGATGTGTTTAGTATATTTTTGGTTTTTGGGTGGTTAGGGCCTCATTGAATGAGACACGACCAATTTATCCACTTCTAAAAATCATGCTCCCTGTTCAGCAGGTTCCTGTGCTACTTGGCCTTTACATCACGGCGATCTGGGCTCAGAGTGGGCAGGTTGGCATCTTGCTGAGAGCAGATGACCTGGGTGCTGCTTCTCGTGAGAACTGGGATGGGTGGTTGCGACCTGAAAACAGGCAACAGGTCCAAAACAGATGGGAAGGCACCAGTGGCTAAGGCCAAAAATGACTTGAGCAAAATCTCTGGTTCCCTTTCCAAGGTGTGGTAAATATCTTCTGGTTTGTGGAAAAAGGAGGGAAACAATCAATATCAACTAGGCTCATTTATCAAGTATAGGGGGAAAAAAAGGACCCGCATAACAAGGCCTTTGAGAAAAGAGAGCTAGGTACTATTCTTCTTTTCTGCCCTACTCACATTTGTTTTAGAAGCTCTGCACCTACAAATGAAGCATCTGGGGACATTCTTCATGTGGTTGGTGGTGCTTGTGAGGAGCTATTAGCTGTCAGTCGTCCTCCTCTGGTGGTTTCCTGTCTGACCCGTCATTCTCTCTCCATGTTGGGTTTTTTTTTTTTTTTTTTTTTTGATTGTTTGTTTGTTTGTTTTCCTTTTACAGACCTGGAAGAGGCACTTTACATCCTAATTTAATTAATTTATTTAGCTAGAAATAAAAATGTGATGGCTGAAGCAATATTACTTGGGAACCTTCTTTTGCTTCCATGGAAGCAGGTTGAGATGCACACTCTTTTAAAAATTCCAAGTGCTAAAGTACTAATGACTTTTTTTTTTCACTATTGGTTTTGACATATGCAAAAAAATAAAAATCTAATATTAGTTTGTCTTCAACTTGTTCAGCTAACTGCTCATATTCCCTGGGCTATGTCTGCTGCTGTAAATTAGCCTGCATCAGTGAGCTATTTAAAAATCTGCGAATGAGAGATTTTAGAATTTTTCCATTCCACTTGGGGTTAGGAGAAAGGATATAGGTGGTTTGGTATTTTTTTTTCTTTTTATAAATATTGCAAGTTTATCAAAGGTTATCAAACAGCCTTCAGTTTGCAATGGAACATTGCTAAATTGTTTAAAATGTTTGAAACAGTTTAGAAATAAGTCTTTAAACAAAAGAACATACTGTTTTTGTGGACGTTCTGTTATAAGATATTGAACTGTTTAAAAGAAATATTTGCAGTATGCTGAACAACTGTTGTGGATCATTACTTCTTTGTTTTAAATTCTCCAGCCTCTTCACAGACAGATGTTTTCCGAACTGGTCCACCACTTGGTGTATACAATGTAGAGATATTCCATTCTTCAAAATTTATTGTCAAAAATTCAAGAAGCTTTCTGTACTCATATTTTCTGTCCTTACAATTCTGTCACGATGAAAGAAGAGAGACAGAGTTTCAGATGAGATTATTCCTTAAAATAAAATGGGAGTTACATAAATTCTTCTGCTTTCCATGCATGGTCCCATCTGCTATGGATACTGGTACCAAAACTTCCTTTGGCCTTAGAAGTGTGAGGAGGTTGTTAGTGTTTGCAATTACCTTGTCCTTGAAGTCTGTTAAAGATCTAGCCTGACTTATATGTGGAAAATAAAAATATTGATGGAGACAAGTGTGACTTCTGTCTTGCTCCACAACAGTTTATATGCCTTTCATGAGGTAGGTTTTATCTTCTTCCTGAATCTTGACTTTGCCAAAAACATAATATAAAAATACAGCCTTCAGCTCAAGGTGTTTTGTTTTTCATTCCTCAGCCCTGGCTCTCGCTTGCTCGCTTTATCCATCCATCCATTCACAGTCTGAGGGTGAAGAGCTGACTATTTGCATAAAGGGCTTGTTTGGAAGCTTTGCATTTATTTATGCTTCAGTCCAGATAAGACAGATTTCAAATAATTTAATCCATACATTTAAGCCAATGGGTCTTAAAGCACATGCCCAAAATTGTGAGTTTAAATGTTGCTGTAATGTGGGTGGTTGGATTAGGAAGACCAAATTGCATCTGGAGAACAAAATCAGGAAGATAGATAGCAGCAAGAGAAAAATGAGAGGTTTGCAGATTCCAGTGGCTTCTGCATTTAAAAATGGCCAAAAAAAAAAAGTTTCTTGATTTGAATAAAGGAGATTTTCCCTGAGGTTTTCACAAATAGATTGCTTTTTTTTTTTTCCCTCAAAGATTCGTTTCTGTGAAATGAACTTATTCTTTCCACATTATTGTCCTGAGACTGCTTTTAAACTGGGGTCAATAATCTGAAGTGAGTTTTTGATGGAAGGGAGGAAGAGAAAAAATGATAGAGTAAAATGATCAGGACTGAAAATTATCTTCTTTCTATCTCTTAGCCTAATGGGAAACTTAAATTCTCTGCTGCAAAGACTTGAAATTTCTTATTTTTGATTTTTTTTCTTATTTTTGATTTGCCAAGAGAGTACTGTAAGAGGTTCTGTAAGGAAACCTCTCTGTAAGGGTTCTGTAAGTACTGAAAGGGAATTTCATGGATATTTTTGACATTGTACTGAACAGGAAAAGAAATGTATTGAAATCATCTTGAGCAGTACAGAGAATTTGAACTGGAGAGTGAAATTAGGGGTGGTGGTAGAGTGAATGCTCTGACCAGTTAGCTGCTGGGTAGAAGGATAGGTGACTTTGCCTTGCACAGCGTGATTCTAGCCCTTCCATTTCCTCCTTTGCTCTTTTATGTGTTAAAAATGAATTCTGTTGACTTTTGATTGTAATGTACTTTGCTTCAATACTGGCAGAAGGATTGGGAATGGTATGGAGTGTTTATTTTACTGGAAGCATCCTTGTCTTCCCTCACTTATATATCACTGTTCTAAAATATAAATAAATTTCAAATTTACTTTAATCCAAGCAAGCCCCAAAGTTTTTATTATTCAATTACAGAACTGAGGAAAAAAAACCATGCAACTTTATTCATAATTCATTTAGCATAAAGACTGTAGGGTTTTTTTTTTCTTCCAGTGTTACATTCTTAGTTGTAATATCATGAGAAAAACCCAACCAGACAATAAAAATTACTTGGGATGATTACTGACTTACACCACAGAAAGAAGACAAAGATTACTATTCTGAAGGTGCTCCTAACGATTTTGAAGGAAGAGCCTTTTAGTAGATAAATAAGGTAAATGAGTTTTTATGTGCTGAGAGGAGCAATGTTTGTAAGCGAGATATATGGTGGAGGATAGGTTTGTTGAGTCTTTAAAATTGATTTATGTCAAGTTTTGCATAGCAGACAAAATTTGTATGCTATGTAGTGGATAGTTGCTGAAAATGGAAATATCCATGTAGCTTTTAATGTGTAGAGTAGTTTCAAGTTTTGTAATAAATTGAAGTATAACTTTCCAGTAGTGTTTGTATGTAATAGATCACCATTTTTAAGTGAAATTATAGAACTGGGAAAACAAATCTGAGTTAACTAAAAACATACTTTCTAAAATGTTTCTTTAAGTGCAGGACAGAAAAAAACACGACAGACTAGCCATGCTCTTTGTAGTTGCCTTGGAAGTTATCTTTTTGTTATGTTTATGTTTTGAATGAGTCTGTGAATCAGATGGATGTATCTTTGCAGGTTTGTGATCTCAAACTGCAAGTTGCTTGTGAGAAAAGACATATTTTCCTACTCATTTGTAAAGCAATAAAAAGGTAAGCCCAGAAGGGAGATTAGGTTGCCTCGAGGGATTTGCTTTGTAATGCAGGTGGTGTTGTGTTGTCCACTTGCACTGTATTCCACTGAAAAGCAATTCTTTGCCCAAGCAGATCTTCCAGAGAAGCATTCAGATTTGGTTCAGAAAGCTCAAGGGATGTCTAGAAGTTGAGAGAGCTCTTGGTAGCTAGTTCCAGGAACAGATCTTCTCTCTTTATAATTTGCACCCTGGTTTTGCTTGAATCTGGTTTTGCCTTTCAGCAGCCAGGCTGATCCTCTGCAATCTGAACTAATCAGGTTCTGGGACTTCAGGTTTGCAATGATTTTGGTGAAACAATTCACATCTCCTGTTCTTAAAATATATACAGAAATTTTTATGGGATGGGTTTATGCTTGTGCATGCTTTGGGGTAGCGCAGTTCTTGTTCTGAAAGCAGAGATTAAAACTATGTGTTGCTTGAAGTAGGCTAGGTAAGAGCTGGACCTCTTGTGGGTGTTTTTTTTTTTTTTTTACCCCTCCCTCCCCCCCCCATTCCCTACCTGATGTGTAGTTGTGCAAAGGCCAGCTGCAACTTAGTTTTGAAAGGTTTTATTATGGAAAAAATGCGTCAGTAGGCCTCTCTGTAGTCCCTGATAATTAAAAACAGCATTTGCATGTTATGTCTAGAATGATGGTTAAGGGGAAGCAATTCTTCTGGTTGGATTGTGAAGTGTTTCTTACATATGCTTAATGTAATTTGAATTTGACCCAACTGTGTACTAGTGAACTTGCTCGTATATATTAGAAAACAACCATGCCCTTAGCTGGGCTCTGTGGCATATATAATTTCTTGCAGTTGATTTCTGTATTGACTCATATGAATACACATTCTTTGTTTGCTTTCCTTGTGTACACAAAGACTTTAAATTTTGTATTTGCATCATGCTGTTTGCTGTTGTTTACAGTCCTGTGTTTTTTTTTCTAAATATTTTAGGTGTCAGGAAAGCATTTCCTGGATCACGTGTTTTGCTTCCACATATTCTGCATCAGAATATGCTTTTAAAATGAAATCTGAGAGCCTGTTCAATTACAAATATTTAATTAAAAAAAGTCTTACAGCATATGAATTATTTTCAGCTTGAGTATATTGATCTGTCAGGGACAGAGTGACCTCTGATCTGTGTCAGAGATGCGTGGTTACGGCAGCATCACACAGTATAAAGTTATATATTGCACCCCACAGTTCTGCTCAAATCTGCTTCTGGGAAATCTGCACTTGTCTGTACTTTGTAGGAGAGGGTAAAACTTTGCTTTCTTGCTAATACCTAATGGCACATGTGGTTCATAACGCACAGCCTGAGTTAAATTAGGCACTCTAAGTGCTGGATAAATCATCAGTGAGTGTTCATCATTGTGTTGAGTATTACTGAATCTGTATTCTGGTGGGTATAATTAGTTTCTTCTAAGAAAACCTGATCACGAGATGCGTTGCTTAACACCATTTGTGCTATTTCTGTGTGGATCATGAGTTTTTTGCCGGCGCCCGTGCTCCCTGAGCCCTGGCACGGCAGCTGGCTAGGGCAGGCCTTGGCCGCAGGGCTGGGCGAGCCGCGCTTAGGCCGCAGTGTTTGGGACCACCTTGTAGCAGTTGTATTCATGGAGCACAGACCATGTAAAAATGGCACCTGTGTGTGTCTACCAAAAGCAATGTATTTCTGTCCTTGGCCTGAGACATGGTCAAGGTGATCAAAAGAGTGCTGCTGAGCAGGAGATATTGTCCAGGGGATCCAAAGATCTAGGAGCAGCCCTGTTTTTTCCTGTCACAGCTTGTTTCCTCTCCAACCTCAGGCTAAGTATTAGGAGAAGGCAGGACGGTGTGGAGCTTTTGGCTGCCATAAGTCTGGATCCCAATCCAGGAGCAGATGTCTTAGTAGTCCCTTGCTGTTTAAATTTCCCGTGCAGCTAACCTGCCAATGATGGGGAGCAGCACTTGGTTGCTTTCGGCTCCATCTTGCATCCACTGCAGATTGGATGTACTGGGAAGTAAGGATTGATTGTTGTGATGCAGTATAAATATACATTATGAAGGTGTTTTTTGGAAATAGAATCTCATACAAGAGAAAAGACCTGGTCTTAATTTCTTAATTCCTGTTGATGTTCATAATGCACAGTAAACTGCATATTGACCTTCCTACACATATTCTGTTCTGTTCCAAGTTGGTGTCAAATCATTGATCAATCCGTACATTTATTGACAAGGCAGAACTTTACAGAAAGGAACAAGAAACTGAAAATTCCTTATGCCAGTCTCTCTAATTTGTATACTGTTCCAAGTCACTAGAGTTCATGTTTTCTAAAGTCTTTATGCTAATTCAGCCTACCTAACATTTAGGGATGTAAGGCACAATGTTCAGGCCAGCTTGCAATCCAGAGTCTTCAGTATGCAGTTTTTTGTCTTCAGTTTTCAAACCTCCCCAAATCTGAGGTGTGCAGAACAATTATTATTAAAATACTGCATTCATCTGGTGTTCTCAGCTAAACTGCAGTGCCAGGCTGAGTCCTTTTGTGCTATGAATTGCACAAAGCATAATCTAAATGTCAGTCTCTTTTTAAGAGCCTGTATCCTGGGGCACTTATTAACAATTTGCTCTTAACTCCGTTGTGATGGTGGCCTACGTATAAGCAGTGGTGTTATTAATCAATCATTTGCAATAAAATCATGGATGTAGGCTGTGCCACATTAAAGCCTCCAAAGAAAGGATAGGCATGTTTAAGATAATTTGCTGAGAAAACTTCAGAAAGTTTTAAAGAAAGTACTAACAAAAGACAAAGAGCTGCATATGAAATGAAATGAGACAGCTTGTCAATGTATTTAACATCTTGCAGCTGGTGTTTCAGACGAGTTGAGACACTGAGAAGTATAGTACATATCAAGGCAGGTCATGTGTAAAATAAATATTTTAAATAAATCAAATATTTGTATTTGCTCTTTCTGAAAAAAATAGTCCTATTGACTTTCTTTTTCCCCACCTTTTCTCGTTCTCACTGAGAATTGAAAGCCAGTAAGCATCAAATGCCCTCTGTTTTCTGTATTATGTGATTAGTATCCACACACTAAACAATGTAATTATCTCTGTAGTAGATGTCTGCTGGCTTGCACTTTAGAAACATTTTTATTTATTTGGAAAGAAAAATAAAACTTGAATACTCTCTCCCTAAGTCTGTTAGGACTTTGCAGTGGATAAGATGGGAAGCGTAGACATTTCAAGTTTATTGTATACACTGTGGGAAGACAAATCCTGAAGTGGGAACTATCTGAATTTTATTGCTTCCGTTTCTCTTTATGTTTCTTAAATAGAGGTATTTTATTGCTTTTTGATGGTGTTTCTTCTCATAAAAGTCAATAGGATTTTAACACAGCTAGCTCATAACAAGATATATAGTCAGTGGTGTAGGTTTTAGTTGAAGTGAAACATGTCATCCCTTCAGCAGAACCTCTGTCTTAAACTGTGAGTTCGAAGTAAAACCTTGTGTAGCTTTACTTACGTTTTCCTTTCAGTATCATGCTCTTGTGTGTGTTACTGTTGTTAGTGGAAACATCATTTGAGCAGCTGTGTGCAACTATTAGGTCTCATTTCAGAGTTAAGCTCCACTATAAAGCAGTAACATCATGGTCCAAACCAAAGACACGTGATGATCGCGTAGTTTGTTGATGTAGGGAAGGTTATAGCTAGGCCTTAATTTCATCTGAGATGTGTGCTATAGTAGGAGCAACAGGAAAACTATTGAAGGTGGATGCAGTTTCTAAACTGTAGCTTCCTCACGAATAACATGGGTATAATGTCCATGGAAAGGTAGTGCGGATCCCTTCCAATGAGGCAAAAAAATTGTCTTCTGCTTCATGTTAGAGTGTTAGGAAGAAGCACTTTACAGGGATATCGCTGGGGTTGTAACTGTCTCCTGCAATTGCCTCAGCATCTGGCTCCCTGCCAGCTCTCCTAATGGTGGCAGGAAGCCGAGTGCCAGCAAGGTCCACAAGGTCCAGCAAGGTCCATCTCACCTCTCAGTGAGGGCTGCGTGCTGTCCTTTTGATGGGTATGGGTATAAGAGAGTCCTGCTACTCACCAGATTATCTATGGTATTTGATGACCAGTGCAGTTGGAAGCTCTGCAGAATGGGCTACTCTCCGCACATGGAGAAACTTCTCCTCCAACTTTGGTAGACAGTACTCTCTGTTAAGGAAGCAGTTTCTGAAAGCAGGAAGCTTAAACTGGAGGTGAAGAAAGGGCGATCTATGCTAAAAAAAAAAAAAAAAAAAGCCAAACAAAAAAGGCGTTCCTGTTTGAGGTACAGGCCAGAAGGTCATAGGGATTATCTGAGACATGCCAGGACACTGTCTGGGGAGTGATTACATATTTCAGAGAATATGTTGCAGCTATTGTGTTCGCAGAGATACAGAAGAATGATTATACTGCCCACTTGTTCTGCCTTTCCAGAACTGAGGTGCAGAGACTGTAGTAGAGTTATTTTTCTTTTGAGAGGTAGTCAGTCACAGAGTTTGGGGACATGGCCATTAATGAGTTTTGCCTGAACTGTTGGAGATGAGCAGTAGCATTGAACTGGTTCAAATCATCTTCACTATTGTTATTGTGGAAAGAGCAGGGAACCCACCGCTGCGAGTTTATCTTAAAATAATTTCACTATAAAAAGGTTTGCAGTTTTCTCTTTGCTGTTCATTTACCAGATCTGCATCTCAAACAATGTGAGCTCACATCTCTGCCTTTATGTAGGCATGAGTGTGGGAGCGTCTTGTCCGTCATTGTTAGCCATTTGTTCCAGTTTCGAGTGATTCAGGTAGCACTATATGAATACCCAGACACCTAAGCTGTCCAAGTCAAACTTGCTTATCTGAGAAATCAAGGTCTAAACATCACTGTTCCAATATACAAAGACTTTCTGATGTATTTGGAGGGGGAAAAAAAAAAGAGTTTTGCAAGAAAATTGTCTCCCACTCCTGCTGTTAATTAACAATTACCTAGGCAAAGAACACCCTTCAATGGTAGAAAATGACTCACCGTGGGCAGTAAGTTCTGTCATGCATATCCCTATTTGATGGTCGAGCGCAGACATTTCCTACATGGTTCTGTTGGCTGCTCCCTTTTTGTCCAGAGCTCTCTTTTTACTGTGGCTGGGCTTTGCACGCAATCATACAAGGAAGAGCATGTTCCATCTGGAGATACGTATCTCTTACATGATCCCATATCTGGATATTCCTCCCCTTCCTTTCTCTTGAAATGGTTGTGAAAAACTTTGAATCTCTAAACAAATTAAAAGCAAAACAGCATAAATCTCAGAGCACCTCTGCTTTTTACTGAATCACAGAACAGTTGAGGTTGAAGGGGCCTCTAGAGGTATCTAGTCCAACCCCGCTGCTCCAACAAGGGCACCCAGAGCACGTGGCACAGAGTGGCATCTAGGTGGATTTGGAAGATCTCCAGAGGAGACTCCACAACCTCCCTGGGCAGCCTGTGCCAGGGCTCTATCACCCTCACAGTGAACAAGCTCTTC
>JAVCKT010006807.1:22441-32686 GCA_032273925.1 Rhynchotus rufescens
CAGGATCCCATTGGCCTTCTTGGCCACGAGGGCACACTGCTGCCTCATGGTTAACTTGGTGTCAACCAGGACTCCCACGTCCCTCTCCGTGGAGCTGCTTTCCAGCGGGTCGACCCCTATTCTGTATTGATGTCTGGGGTTATTCCTGCCCCAGGTGCAGGACCCTGCGCTTGTCCTCTGCTTTTCTGAGTGCACTGTTTAGTATCAGTCAATAAGGTTTGGATAGGAGCTAGAAGTGGACTTTTTGTTTGCCTTTTGCTATAGAGAAGTACAGTCTAAGCAATATACTGCACTGAGCTTACTGAGACTGCTGGGATTGATACTAGCAGCATTAAATAAGGTTTCTAGGAGCTGTTATTAGTTGAAAAAGATAAAAAGGTTTCAGGTAAGATCGTTTAACTTCATTTATTCGTAAAATGATTGTGGTCAGTGCATCCTGCATGCTTCCGCAGTGGAATCTGAGTGTTCTGTGTACTCACATGAGGCTTTAATTATGGGATTCACAGCCTATTCCCAGGTAGTACAGAGTTCACGTGTGCAAAAATAAGGTACCAGATGATACTTATCTTTTTTTTCCTGTGCTTGTAGATTGATAAGAAGATAAGGAGAAGAAGCAGGTGGAGTTTGACCAGTGCACACAGGAATGATTGTGTCTGAAACAAGAATAAATAATGTTTGTGAATAATTAAACAGTTTTAAGGTTTGACTTTGTTAAGGAGTGTTTTGTGGAGAGATGAACTACGGAAGCAGCTTCTTGAATCCAGATATGCTCAAGGCAGACTTTTCATCCCCTTGGCAGATTAACTTAGAGGTGCTTTAAAAGAAATCAGTTGGTATTAGCACTTGAAAGAGGTGTGAGTATATCTCCACTGGATGTCAGTAAAAGTCAAGGAACAGCAAACAAAATGAGATATTGCAAATATGTTGATCTCATTCATGTAGAAATGTCAATTGCCCGCTACCCACAAATCTGCAGGCAGCTGAATGACGTTGTACCAGGTACTTGAATTATGGGGTACTGAACACCTTGCTCTTGTTTTTTCTATGACAGACAAGTTCTCCTCTTAGAAAAAAACCTCAAGGATTTTTCAGACCCTAGCCAAAATTGCACCATGGAAGTCATGCAACCGTGTTCTGCTCCTTAAAGTGTCCTGGTTTGTTTCAAGTTGAGCTGTGAGATTTCTTTCAAAGACGCCAAAAGAAAAAGCAGCTGCTTTTTCTGCCAAAAGAAAAACCTGCTGCTTGTTGTTGCAATTCACTGGGGACAACAGCAAGATATACATTAGGTAACTAGAAAAAAAAGTTTTAAAAGGAGGATATTTATACTGTTAGTACTGTTACTCCATTCTGAAGAAGAATCGGGAAGTTGTGCGGTGTGCAACTTTGGGATCTGAGAAATTGAAGTTTTAGAGTTTGTATCGCTGGTCCTTGAAGCTCTGAGCTGTGGGCTTTTTGCTACTGCAGGCAATATTCCTGCAGTTTTGTACAAGAGCAAGCTGTGACCCATGGAAGTTTATTTTTAAAATAAACTGTTCCTGTTAGATGCTACATGCAAAGTAATTTTGTTTAAAAAGAGTAAAATCCTAGTCTATGCATGTTAACAGTCTGTAATTCCTTTCCAGAAGAGGCCTAGGGCTAATGCAGCCAGATTTGGCAGTGGATTTTGCATCTTTTCTGCCTCATGTAGTATATGGGGTGTCTCATTGCTGATCACAGGAAGACTTAAACATAGGAGAAGATTGCTGGGTAAGGGAGAAAAGAGCTCTCCACTGGTGATGCTCCATTTTAGGGTCTTAATGATTTCCTAATGCTCTCCCACCTGAAGGAAGATTGCTGCTGCAGCTTCCTCTGATCAGGCGGTTACGCTGGTAGGAGTTCATTTAGCCTGTAGGCTGAATATTAGCTTTTTGGATTCTTGGCTGGATCTCTTGTAGTTTTAAGAGTGGTGTGGGTGGCTGAATCAGTAGGTACAGCGGTTCATAAACTCAGCGAAAGAACTTTTTGAAGGTCTTAAATTCTCCTCTTGATGAGGATGACAAACTCCCAGAAGCTGATTAAATTGTCAGTGATTCATATGATGACTTAAGGCTCTTTGTATTTTAGAGTAACTTTGCTAAGGAAATTTACTGTCATAAAATTTCCTTACTACTTTTTTTTTGTGTGTGTGTTATTTTTAGATTGGAAAAGATTCAAACTTTTAACAAACTTGCCCCATTGGGGATTAATCTACAGTCTGTTTTTACCAAAGCTGATGTGATCATACGGTTTATAACTATCTTTCAGTTCCTCCCCTTATCCTCAAATAACTTTTGTATTTGCTTTGACCCACCTTCCACATATATTGTTGGAACACTAGAAGCAATAGAGTTACTGATTTCACGAAGAAAAAAATAAAAAATAAAAATGATGATGATGACGATGGGGAAAACAGGTGGGGAAGGTACTGGCACAGGGGAAGCCCTTGGCTACCTGAGCAGAGACACATTAGGAGCTGTAGGATGGAAGCCCATAAGAAGCTGTTCTGCATTAGTTGTGCTATTTGTAGACCTTTTTTTCTTGGGGTCAAAGAGAGATGGGGCAGGAGGGAACTGTGGGAGGCATTTGAGTCTCCTAGAAGGCCAGAGATTGCTAATCACAGTGTTTCCTGATGGACCTTGTCTTTAATACCTTCCACAACCACCACCCCACAACCTCCCCTTGCAGTCTACTCCGCAGATTGACTAACTGCAGATTTGGATTTTTTCCTAAAGTCTAAACTAAATCTTTCCTACTGTCATTTAAGCTTCTTACTGCCTAGCCTCTCTGTTGTGAGTATGAGGAAGTCTTCAAGCATGGAGAAAGCTGATAAAAACTCTTTTTATTTCCTTTCTGTCTTGTCTTCCAAAATAGGCTTCATATTTACTTCACCAGGCATTGGTGAAGCACTGAACTAATTTCTGAAGAATTTCGGGTTAATGTGTGATATGATTGCAGTAGACAGTAACAACCATGATAATATACAAAAAGCTTTCACGAGCTCAGAAAGTTTCAAAAACCTTTTCGTGAAAGGTTACAGAACAATTTAAATCATAGTCAGTGGACCATCACCTTTTACATTACCTTGACCTAAAGATATGCTGATTTCCTCATATAAAAATGTTTTTTTCTTTTTGAATATTTAGCAAAATCCTTCAATAACTTAAAATTTGGCAAGAATGAATATGTAATTTGCATAGAAAAGCTAAGTGGTATTGTGTGGTACTGCAAATAAGCATTAAAGAGGACATTAAATTAGTACTGTTACTATATTGAAATGATGTGTTAAAATGTAATAAGGAGGAGGGCTGGGTTAAATACCTTTTTCTTTCTAGTCTAAAATGTGTCTGCAGCTTCAATACCTGAAATATTTAGGATGTGCCATATGGCCAATTTAAAAGTTGCTTTGGCATTCACCTGAAAGATGGAATTTCCCAAGTTGATTCTGGATGTTTCGTGCTGCCTTATTATTTATTTTTATATTTTTAACTAGAACTGCAAACAGTAAAGTAGGCTATAAACAAATGAATGTATTCTTGCTGCTGTACTTCAGAACAGTGCCTGACTTAGCATTAGCTGCGTGTGCTCCCCTTGTAGGGATTGAAATTCGATGCCTGGCTATAGAGGTCCCCATAATATTTTCCTCCATACTTGCCTAATTATCCACAGCACAGACTGAAAGCCTGAATAAACCATTTCTAACTGCTGCACAGTCACCACTGGGCCGTTCAGACATTATCTAGCTTCAAGAGAGGCTCTTGGCTCCCTCGGTGCTGAGAGTTTTTGGTCAGCTTTGGTGATCCTCAACACATCTGCAGTGTGAACTACCAAAGCAAAGCGTGATGCGTGGTCTTTGGGGCACCTCTGTGATGGTGATTTTGGCTGCCTACGATGAGATACCGAGTGTGTCACAGAAGATTGTGGTTAATGGGTACTGGAATCAGAGGTTTGATAAACATGCCTATAATCTGGAACTTGCTGTTATTTGTTTCTGTGTTGTTGATGTTGACACCATGCCAACAGGCTGTATTAGAGGTAGGAGTACAAAACAAGTAAAGGCATAATCCCTGCTGTGACGAGCCTTACCTTCAGACAAGAACAGTTGCAAGAGGCAAGTCATGAAGGGAGGTTTGATAACAGAGAATGAATCACAAAGCGTGGATTTTGGAGCGTCCACAAAGCGTGGGTTTTGGAGGCTGCATATTTTTTTTTTATGGTTTCAGTGTACACAGTCTTAGTTGAGATGAATGACTGTACAGGCTGGAATGTGTTAAACATTTTCAGAGGTATTTAGAAGAGGGCAAGCTGAATGTAGTCATCAGGGCTGTTCTGCCTGTGCTGAAGAGTTTGTAGCATCATCTTGATTTATTACAGCAGGGGAGTGGTTTTTTAAATATGATACAAAAGTGTTTTCATACTCACAGTGAAGTATTTAGAACATTTATTAGGTTCATCAAGTTTTCAAGGATAGTCAAAACGTGGAGAGATACTTAAATGGAGATTCCTGGCATAAACCAATGTGAGAATCTTTTATTGAACACTCCAGTAAGTTTGCTATAACTCAAGCTACAGGCAATGCCATCTTTTAATTAAGAAGCTCAGAATCTTAAAAATTACCAATTATAGTAACTACTGTGTGGCTGCTGCTGATTTGCTGGACCTGCTGTTTTTCTTATCAGAGTTCTCTGTGGCCTCCATTTGTTTCAGAGCTGCAGAGGGCTCAGTGCAGGTGCAGTTCTTACTCTCTCCAATGGCAATGTCATCTTCCTGACGCTGAATGTGATTCTGTCTCATGATGGCTCTGTTCTGGCAGCACCTTGCGGCTGTGTCGGGTTCCTCTGCATTATGCCCACTGCACACATGCAGCAAAAAGATGCTCCTTGTGCCATATTGCATGGGATCTAGGTTTTAAGGAACTTGAAAAATACGATTCTCTTGAGTAGCTAATTGGAGTAGTGATTTCTCTCCCACCCCAGCACCATAAATCCTCAAAGCGTGTCAGCAGTGTAATCTTGGAATTCAATAGAAGGGGAATATAATAGAGATATTATTGTGAAGGATGAATACTCTGGTAATTGATTTGAGATGGCATTCATATCTGGAGAGCCTTTTGTTTGGATGTTGTTTTGGAATGCTGAGATTTTTGAACTTATAATGGAAATAAGATGGATAAAATATGAGCTACGATGGACAGAGAATGAAGGGCATCATTATGAAAAGAGCAGGAAGAAAGGGCACTTTTGAGGCTTTTGTTTGTTGTGGGAACCTTAATGAGAGAACATGGTTAGCAGATGCAAGGCCTCAAAGTCTACGGTCACAGGCACCAGCACAAAACCCTGCAATAAATAGTTCTTGCTGAGCAGGGCAGAGAAGGACAAACTTGGAAAGCTTAGAAGATGGGCAGTGCTGGCTTGGCAAGAGGCATTAGTCATGTACATGAGCAGCAACAGGGGAAATTGGAAAGAAGCTGCTCTGCAAAGGGACAGGCCCATTGCAGAGGAAAACTTTTCCTCCGTTTCTTTTGCAGTGGGGTGTGGGAAGTTTACAACAGAGTTTTCAGGAACTAAGAGCAACTGCTTTCAGTCCGCACCCAAACTAAGTGAAGAATAGCAATGAAATGGATGACTCAGAGAGATGATTGCCTCCAAATCCAGCGCTGATTGGGTGGAATGCTTTCTTGAGCCCTAGACATCTGTATCAGACTTCTGAGCCTGCTTTGGTCCTTGCTTTTCCAAATATCTAGTAGCTGAATATTTTCCAATCCATATTTGGAAATCGTTGATTCATTCATAAGGATAATATTCCTGCTGTTTAGGAAATTCAGTAGTCTGCTTACACAGATCTAATTCAAGTGATGGTGTAAAACTAGCCAGGATTTTAATTTTCAAAATACTATCAAATTCTTTTCTGAGAAGCCTAGATGAAACCATAAATGGTATGAACTCCCTCTGCATAGCTCAGGTGAAGCAAAGGAAATGGCATTGTTTCATTTTAAAGTGTCGATATTTAGCTAGCTATTTCTTGTCTTGAATTTTAAAATATTGCTAAGTAATATTTCCTCTTAATGATAAGATGGGGTCTCGTATACCACGTGAGTTGGAATTCTTCCCAAGCAAACTCCGAACAAGAAATTGGCCACCATGGAGTCTGCTGCTTGTTTACTTTTCTAAAATGCACAAACTTCGTTGTTGGGCTTCTTGTGGAGTTAAAAATACTGTCTGCCTGCAGATGGAGTCTCAGTATTTAAGCAGAAGTGGGAATATTATCTGTGATTTCATAGATCTCTAATACAGTTTATGTTTGGCTTCATGTCAAAGGTGGAATAGGCTTGAAGAAGAATGTCAGATTATTGCATTTTGGGGTACTGTGAACAGGGCATATACTTTTGACTCAGGTGTCTTCTCCACAGATATCCAGCTGGGGTTGAGCGATTGTCTCCCAGGTGAGGATGAAATTCTAGAAGCTTCTTCCAAATCTCATATTTTCTAATAAAAATTAAAAAAAAACATTACATCGACTTTTGTTTCCTAATTTTTAAAGTAGTTATTCATGACCTCTTCCTGAGTTTTAAACAAAACAAACAAAAACACCCAAAAAGCTCTAATGTGAAAGCTTTAAGGTAAAGTCTACAGAAAAGAAAGTCTACAGCACAAACAATAGTGAGACACTCAGTTCCCTCCAGTTTTGCGGAGGAAGTTTGTAGCAGAACTGAAAAGGGAATGCAGGTATCCATCCCTTGGGATGCCCCTCTTTACCAAGGTTGAACTTTTAAGAAAATTCAGTTCACTACAAAACTTTCTGATGTGGTTTTACATGCTAATTTAAGCCAAATTAGAAACCTTCCTTCCTCCAAATTAAATCCATGATATTCATATCAAAGAATAGAAGGCATTGACAAATAGCAGACTCTTAGCATTGTATTTTCCAGAAAACAAGAGTGTGTTTGGGAGATGGTGATGTTATAATCATTTTCCATGTATGTGCTGTTTTGCAGTTTTCTTTTTCCACGTTCATTTCCTTGCAGTTCTGTTGTTTCTCTGCTGATAGCTTCACGGCTTCAGCATGCCACAAGAATGGTCAAGAAAAACAAGTTTTTCTCTCTTTTCTTCATGACCTTTCTAGAAAAGTTTATAAACAGTGAGAATTAGAGCTCGTTGCCATAATAATCAACCGCATAATCAATAAAGTTAAGCTGGTTGCTAAGGAAATGCCATGTATAGCTGTGATGTAATTCTGACTGCCGGGCCCTTTCCCGTAACGGTGGGGAGCGCGTTCGGGGGATGATTGCATGGCAGGGAGGGCTGCTCGCATGTGGATTCAGCTTAGCAGTGTTGATTTAAAGTACCTTCCTTTGTTATGGCAACAGAAGGGAGCTATCGCATGGCTTTTGAAATATCTACTCTTAACTTCCTCCATTGACCTTGTCCGTGATGAACAGGATTAAATATCTCTGCAGGAAAACTGCTTCAGCAAGCATGCTAGAGGTGCGTGGAGATGTGAATAGCTGCCCAAGTGAAGTATGGAAGAGAAAATGCTTACATATACAATGTACAATGCAATGGGCTCCCCACCTGCCTCCCTCAAGAATTCCTCATTTCAAAGCAATCACCCCAGCTACTACAGCTTTAGTATTGCGAGAGCCCTAATGTTCCCAGAAGATCTGATGCTTTGTGGGGCTGTGGGCACTGGAGTGAGGCAAGAGGGGCTTGGTAAGTGTCTGCAAGCTCTGCGGTGGCCAGCAGACAGACAGCCTGAGTCTCTGCTTCGGGTGCCAGCACTTTCCCTGGGCTTCTGGGTGTGCTTTTTGGCTGCAGCTGGACCACAAGGGCCATTGTGTGATGAACAATTGCAGAGTAAGGTGGAATTTTAGGAGCACAATATGGATTGTCAGCCCAAGGTTACTGGACAATCAGACTGGGCAGTTAACTCATAATGTAAATATTTTCACCTCAGGTGTTTATAAAAGTAAAGCGGGGAACAGGATATCTCAGGGGTGTTGAAGGAGAGAATCGGTAATAGTTCCCTCAAAGGCCTCTGATCAGATCTCCCTCAGGCTTCTGGTAATAGTGAATACTGAACAGAACAAATAAATTAGTTAATGTATTTTGCTCTAAGCACACAATAATGTTCACAGGAAAGTGCTAGCTGCCATCCTCCTTGCAGAGACCAACAACTACATTTCCTTAGGGGTTTATACCCCGGAGCTGCTGTTTTTCTGAGTCAGGATTAAGGCTCCATGCTGCCAGCATATGCATCTGCCTTCCCTTCACAGAGAGTTACAAACTCTGGGAAGGTTGGTCTGCCAGCCTGGAGAGCAGACGTCACCTACAGTGTGCTCTCGTACAGGTAACAGATGGGTGCAAGCACCACACTCATCACCGTGCGTGGTCCCAGGCTGAGAAACACACATATAAGCAAGGAGAAACACAGAATGTCTCAGAGATGGGTGACCTACAGACAACAAAGTCATCTAAAGTAGGCCCATGAAATTGCAGCCTTGGTTAATAGTCCCTTTTTTTGTTTATTTTTTTTTACTGTTGGGATTTTATTTATTTATTTTTACTAGGTTGCTGTGAGTCACCACTGGTGACATTTCAGGAAGAGATGTGTTTTGAAGAAGGGAATATAAAGCAGGAGAGATAAGCTTCATGCTTTCCAGGTTCAGGGAGTATATTCTGGCTCTGTGAGTGACAAGCTGTAAATACAATTGGCATATTTTGATAATGCAAACCAGTGGAGCTTTGCTGCCTTGAGTCTGTTATAAATCAGCAGTCCACAAGCAAGTTATTTTTTGAAGACTTTATGCAGCCCCACAATTTTGCTTGCTTTTGATTATTTTTTGATGATTTTTTAAAACTATTATTATTATTATTAATTTTATTCAGGGCATTTTGTCAATATGTTATCCAAAAAACAAATCATTGTATGGGTTGGATTTGAACTGTTCAGCAGAGCTGTGAAAGGCACACTTTGAAAGCTAGTTTAAATAGGCTCTTCAGGTGGGTCATTGACTCCAAATTTTGAAAATCTCAGTTTTCTCTGCAGGTGCCCAGCAGACTAGCCAGGCTCCTTTTTGTCCTCTCTCCCCTTCTCCTTCTTCCTGATTTCCAGGCAAGAGCTGTAGCTTCTCCGTGTGTGTGCTGCACCCGTGACCCAGCATCCGAGCAGCTCCACTCATCCCTGTGCCGGGACAGAGGACTCATTCCTCCCGCCTGCTCATTGCCCTGTTGATCGCGACAATCTCGTCTTCCGGCTGCTTTCCACTTGGCAAAGTTGCTGCCAACCAGCCATTGTTTAGATTAATGCTAACCTTGTAGCTTGCGATGAACCCAAGACCTACGCAAACAGCAAGCGAATAGCCACAGTTGCTAAGTGTCTTATCAGATAGTTGAAAGAATAATAAACAAGAGGAAGTGCATAGAAGAATGCCTTCCAGTGAGACCATATTAAAATAGAACTTCATAACCTGGCTTCTTCTATGGTAGGTATGTCTGGGCAGAGATTGCACTGAGGCAATGCAGTTGTAGTTTTCTCCAAGGTACTTGCAATACTGCATGTTGTCACTTGTCTTTGGCTCATAAATTGTGAAATTATGGGCAACCACAGATTGTATACAGAAGAATTGAGAAGCTGGAGATTTTCAGGATCCTTAAGATATGCTGACCTAACGTTATCCACATTATAGTTCTAAATTTACTGCCTAGCATCACTTCAGGTCTTGTAGTTTGGGCAGTGTGCATGCCACAACGAGGAGTTTATTACTATAAGACACTGCGTCAAGTATATTAACATATCTGTACATTGGAGCATATTAACTGAGAATTTCTTATACTTGCAGTGCTTTGCTTGCTTGATATGGGAATAATTTACAGTGTCATTGTAATTTCAGGATGGGAAGGGCATACTGAGATGGGGATACAGAATGCACATCCCCAGATCTGGAATTGCTGTTTGTAGAATAACCTAAGTTATTTCTTTTTTTTTTTCTTTTATAAAAACATATATATTCCCTGTGGATGGACGTTTTTACCATATTCATATCAGTAACTCCTCCGTGCGCTTGGAGTATGGATGAAGTGACAGCCTACTGACTAGCAAATTCCTGGTGTGCTACAGATGCTGTAGCTGAAGATAGAGGCAGAATGTGCTGGGCAGACGGGGAAACCTGAGATGGAGGAAAAAAAAAAAAGCCTTTCCACCTGCCAGCATGCTCTTGTTTGAATGTTTGAA
>JAVCKT010006809.1:0-12617 GCA_032273925.1 Rhynchotus rufescens
TCACAGTGCCATTTTCATTCAACAAGAATAACTACATCTCAGGGCCGATCCTTCCCACATGTAAACAAGTCCATGGTCTTTGTGGCCCTTGCTGGTCCTGATGAGCACTGCATGGCTAGAAGGTACTGCTGAGCTGGGGCGAGATACCCGCTCCTATGGGGGACCTATGGATTTATAGGATATATGCCTATGGCTCAGGCTTGTTCTAAAGCCAGCAAGCTGTGGAGTTCAAATATCAGAGACTTTGGGAAGATGGGATGAGAGCAGTCCCTCCCTTTAGCAACAGAGTAAAGGGAGGGAAAAGGAAGAGCTGCTTTCTGCTGAAAAACCTTCATATGCCGATTGCTGACACTCAGGTTTTAGATCTTGTGTCAGAAAGCAAAGACTTAACCAATGAGAAAGATTAACAACAGTGAGGCTGAGGTTCAGCTTTGATGCAAAGTGATTTAAAACTTGGCTGTGCAAAACAGTGAGCGAGAGAGAGCTTCCTTGTGCTTCCAGCCAAGTGGAAAATCTCAGTGAAATTATCTTAAGTAACGACATCATTTCTGAGCTTTCACCTCTGCTCTGCATGGTTTCAGCAAGCCGATGCTGTTTCCACGAGGGCCTTTGCACTTGGTGCACACGTGCATAGCAGCAGCAGAGAACGATCGTGCAAGAGATGCTTGGAGATGAAGCTGCCCATAGTCTGTGCTCAGAGGGCCACTCTTCAGGCACTGGCAGCTTTCAACTGACTGAAGTAGCCTGGGTCAAATTTCTAGTTCAGGATGATTTTTTAAAGTTTCATTTAAAGTCACTGCTTCAACTGAGAGCCAATTTAAATCAGTGGGAATTTATAACTTCAGTGCTCTTAGGTTGGGCTTTCACTAAACAAAAGTGACCTCCGATTTTGTCTAACGTCATATACAATTATTATTTTTTTCAGAAACGCAGAGGATACTGATTCCTATCCATCAGCTGCTTGTTCTCCAGCCTTCATGTTCTCTCTCTCTCTGTTGCTTATGGTGTTATTCCCAGGAAATAAACCTGTCTCTACAACCTTACAGAAATGCTCAGATAGCACAGATGAGTTGTCTCATCTCACTGTCATTTTCCCCCCACAGTCTCTGAACTGACCCATTTCTTCCGGGACTGTTGCGAATTGTGGCCAACCATCTCTTATCAGACCCAGCATTAAGAGTAATGCATTATGTCATGCAAGGAGAAGGCAGGAAGTCCTCTCCTCTGCTGCCAATGTTTTTGGGGAACGGAAACAAAAAGGCACAAAACCTTTTAACGAGTGAGATGTTGAGTTCATAACTCATTTTCCTCTGTGTATCCTCCTAAGAAAAAAGTCAGTCTCCATTTTCCAGCACTGCAGGAGGGCGAGAGGAGAGGTGCCTCCAGCCCCACTGTGGGCAGACGGTGGCAGCACTTTGGCTCTACCTCTGTTTGGCACTTGAATTTTAGGACAGCACGTGCTCCTTGGTGACTCTGCCCCTCATAGGCAGTGGGGCAGGAGATATTTGTCCCTTGGCACCTTCCCACTAGCACTGACCTGAGCAAGCGCCTTGCTTGTGGTGCAGAATTTGCAGTTGGGCTCTTGGTGCCAAAGTGTAGCTGTTGGCAACAGTCCCCAGACGTCTTGTCTCTGTTTACATTTCACCCTATCAAGGCCTTTTCCCAACACCTGCAGTATCAGGACATGGGGGTGGCAGGGCTAGCCCTGGGACCACCTCAGACATCCACTCTCCTGGCTGTAAGCTGGGGCCTTTCAAAGCCTGATGGCTCTGTACCATTATGAAAAGTGATTTTCTCTCCAAATTTGTTCTCCTCCTCCATCTCCAATTCTCTAACCTAAACTCAGCACCAAACTCTCTCACAGATAACATTAATTAATGGCTTTTTAAGTCCAGAGGAACATTTTGGGAAGAACTGAGTGTACTATCTCATCAGTCCAAGGGTTTCAGTGGTCCAGGACTGAATCTCCCCATGTCCGTGTCCCCTACATGCTGCTTACACCACACTGAGCCATCATCATGTCCATGGGAGAAGCACTTCATGTGAGCCTGAAGCATACTGCCCTTTTCTACAAAGACTGTGAGATATGCGTGAAAAGGGCTAGGGGAAAAGGACACTCGAAAGATCACCATCATTTGGTGGGTTAGCAGAGATAGAGGGGGATAGAGCCACTGCCCTGGCACAAAGGAGGAAGGGGCTCTTCTAATTCCTTCTGCATTTCCTATCCAGGAATTTGTTGCAACAAGTCCAGTGAATTTATTATTATGAACTCCCTTACAGGTGGGTTGAGTGTTCATTAGAGGTTCTTTAGAAGTGGTTCATTAGAAGAGGCTCATTAGAAAACTGCCTATTGACCCTCAGGACCGAGGAGAGGGCCCTTTTTTTATGCATGGACCCAGACAAATGTCTTGGTGCCATGGGACCAAACTTGCAAGTGACAGGGAAGACTGGAAATCACAGAGGAACTTTTTAATTTACAACCCATTTTCAATAGCAACAGGAGTCCTTAGAAGCAGAATAGTTGAGTAACTTTCAACATTTCTGAAATTGGTGTTAGATTACAAGTGTTTTGACAAAAATCATATTACAACTGTGTATGTTTTGTTCTGTCATTTTAGACTACCTTTCCTTTGTTTAAGTTTAAATGAAACATCATATTCCATTTTAAGCTAAATTTAATACATTTTTCTCACTAGTCCAGTCCAATGCATCTTTTGCCAGTTGCTCATCTGGCAGGAAACTAAGTAATTTTGTGATGATACAAATTAACAACTTGGTTTGTTTTTAAATTCATCAGCTTGATCACTAACTGAAAAAAATATCACTGCTCAACTTAAATGCAAATTACTTTCACAGAAGGAAAATGAACTTGTGCTTCTCCGTCCTGTCAGCATTCTTGAATATTTTCTTAAAAGGCCTGAGTTCCTAAATCTACAGTTACATTTGCAAATCAGTTAGCTTAATTTCCAGAGAGGATGTGTATCCCGTAAGTGGTTAAAACTCGTACTGAGGCTGGTGGGAGGTTTTATGTATCAATATCCTTGAAAAGAAATATTCAAATCAGTTTTATTTAGGGTACATGGATGTAAAGTCTGACTTTAAACACCAAAGTTTCAAATTTTAATGCACGATATATTTGCCTACATGTTACCTGTGCTGAAATGCATTAGGGGAAAGTGGATGAAGGAGGGTTTGTCCAAAGCAAATTGTCTTATTATGTTACCTTCCTTCATCCACAGAGTCAAAATGAGGGTTTCATCTTACAGCGAGCTGCACCTGTTTTGATCACCAAAAGATTTTCCTCAGCTCAAAGCTGCCTTCACCATGTACTGTACAAATTTTGGACTGATTTTGAAATTGAGACTCCTTGACTGAAAATTGTCACATGAAGAACTCGGTGCACCGGGTGGAGGATGTTGTCATCATAATCTGTCATCTGCAACACGAGCAACACTAAAGAGATCTTCTATCAGAACTAGAATTATATAATTATCCTTTTTTTTTTCAATATAGCAGGTAGGTTCTCCTAATATTTCAACTATCAAGAATTTATTGGGATGACAGAACAGTGATATAACTAATTACAGTGTGAATGCTTCCAAATAATCCTATTAAGGTCATGAATTTCCCCAGTCCTTCAATGCAGCAGTGAGGAACAAGCACATAAGACCTTGAGAAACATATGGGTGATTTACAATTCAAATGTTTTTGGTTACTTTCTACTATGATTGAAAAGATCATAATAGCAGATTTGATTTTTTCTTTAACCCTTTTGAGAAATTGAATCAGCTCTGACATCTGTGCTTTTTTTCCCAAAACTGAAAACTTTAAATCAATTTTTAATAAGATTGTCAGTGACAAATCCATTGAAACATTAGCGAAAATTTAAATACTAATTAGCTAAACCACTACTAATCTCTCCTCAGCAGAGCTCACAGATACAAATGTCCATCAAACATGAGTTTGTCCCCAAGGAAAGAAAGGTCAGAGGGGAGTGTTCAGTCAGCTGTGAGATTATGTTAACACAGAGTTAAGAGTAATAATCTTTGCAAAAAAAGCTAAACTTTCTTTTACTTTTTCAAATAATTACATTAACAACAGGATGGAGAGAGGGAAGACAAGGGAAGAATTACAAGAAGCAAATCAACAATAGTTACCTCTTTAGCAGCAAACCAAAGTCTCATCAATCTGTTGCTTAAAGAGTTATGAGCCAATTCATCCTTTGCTTACAGCTAAATCATTAAGCATTTTGGCAATCATTTCTACCGAGCTAAGGCCTTCTAGGTCTTCTTTATACACCTCTTAAATGTAAGGTGTTGACATTTGACACTTGGCAATTTTTCTCATTTATCCTCTCTTCCCAAACCAGAAGTCTATCTCGGATCTGCTTCTGCATCCCACCTAACAGACTACTTGCTGTGACCTCAGAGGAGAGCAAAGAAAGTGGTGTGTGCTCAACATGTGCTCCCGTTTCGCCTCCTTTTGCTTTCAGGGTGCTGTACCCCAGTTCTGTGCTCAGGCAAATGGTTTTGAACATGCAAACAAACCTATTCAAGTCAATGGGATTTCTCTTGTACTTCAAATTACACAACTGCTTAAGTACTCCAGTAGACTGAAGCCATAACTCATTAGAGCTGGCAGCACGGGGGTATGTTTAAGGATATCCTAGAGTGTTTTTACAAATTATTTATTTATGTTGCATTGAAGGACTTCAGCACCTGTCTAAAGTTAAGTACTTGTTTCCTCAACAAGGGCCCCAAATACCTTCTTTTCTAGTTATATCTAGTGCCTCTTCCTCCCTACACAGCTTAGCGAGGAGAGGCGGCCGCAGAGAGCCTCTCTGGAGACACGGAGCCTCAGAAGTGCAGCTTTACTGATAATGTAAAATCAATCATTTCAAATGAGCAGGGAAAGCACATGATAAACGATTCCTCTCCCCAGCAGCAGTTGCGAGGAGCATCTATATTAACAGCTCCTTCTTACCAGAAAATGTTCTCATTCCAATACCCTACAAATCAGCCTGCTTTGTTAAAATGGCATGATTTATAAAAAATAGACTGCAGGCAGCCTAGAGCACGGTAACGTTGAAGTTAGAGCCAACATAGTGGCATTTAGAAAGTAAAAACTACTACAGGAACTGTTTTAAAAGCCACAATCACTGAAATGATATAGTCTAGTGAGGCCTAATATATAACAGATGGATTCTCCATGCTCTTGGAAAGCTTTGTCATTAGAGTCTCTCAATAGCGTCGTTTACAAAAAAAAGAAAAACAAAAACAAAAAACCCACAAAAACAAACAAAAAACCACCACCACCAACAACAAAAGCATATAAAATTGTTCTTCCCAAAAATAAGGCATTATCTCAAAGGAAAACGAAAAGGAGGGTGGATTGTTTGCGTACCACGCTGATTAGCAGGCTAAGGATAACTTGATTTATTTGGGAGCTTTGGAGAAATCTCAATACAGAAAAATATTACAGCTTGCTGTCATAATTTCCTAGAGTTTAAGTGTTCATTTGTACTGTTCCAAGCTGGGAGAGGCCACTCTGTCTTTCAGTCTGACCTGTTATATATCACAGGTCGTTACATCTCACCAAGTTACTTTTGTTTCGAGTCCAATAACCTGTGTTTTGCTACAGGATATCTCCGGAAAGGCATCCAGTCTGGATATAGGGACTTTAGGAGCCAGAGAATCTCCCCCTTCCCAATGTGCTCCAGGGATTAGGCTCACTCTAATAAAACCACATGTTACTTTTCAGAGTAATTTGTCCAGCTTCAACTTCCAGCCACAGATTCTGCTTACGACTCCCTTCACCATCTCTTTGGTATTTAATCTTCTCTAGCTCTTGAGTACCTATTTGTATTTTGAATACACAAAGCAAGTCCATCCAAGTCTCTCTCTCTCTAACCCTTAATTCTACTTTTACAGCCTTTTCTGTGCTCTCAGAGCCTAACTCTTACAAGCAGAACCTGCTGAACTTGAAATATTTCAATATTGTTCTCATCAGTCCCAGGTATGGAGGTGCTCAGGGTTCAGTAACATCATCATTCACTCAAATGTTACTGGCAAGAACTGGAGAACTGGAGTATTGCACTGTAATCCCTTGCTTTCTTTCTGGTCCAATACAACCCTGACAGCTTTTTGTTTTCTGGAGTGTTGTGGGGTTTTTTTTCTTTGTTTTTTGTTTTTTGTTTTTGTTTTTTTTTTTTTTTTTGTAGGTGAGGAGGTGAGGAGGTGAGGAGATGAGGTCTGTATCTTTTATTCCAAGGTATATCAACTTTGCCTTTTGTATATAGCTCGGCTTCACTAAGCTGAAGATTATATTTTCATGCAATTTCTTTTGCTGCTAAACTTTGTAATTCCAGCAGAGGAAGATATTGGCTTTGTTCAGGCTGAGAACTGGAATGAATTCTGTTCCTATCTTCAAATACTTCATTAGCAAAGCCTTGTAGAAATTTATTCATTATTTTATGTTGGTCTTATATCAGGATAACTGGATTAAATTATCTCACTTATTTTTTTGTGGATATCGACAATTTATTCAATATCTGAATACCAATAATCTTATAGAGTGCTCCAGCTTTTCAATGGTTTAAAATTCAGATAAAGATGAGACTAAACTCACATATTTATGGTCTGAAAGTCCCTGTTTTGCAACTGCTTGAGCATCCAAAGAACCACATTCATGTAGCCTTGCTTAGCAAGAATGATCTCAAAACACACTTTTTAAAAGCCATAGAACCCAAAACTAGAGGACTTTGAAAGCAGTAAGGTGATACTGCAGGATTACTACAAGTGTAACTTGTCCTCACTTGAGGACATTTAAATCCTGCAGCCATTTTGCATCAAAAACAACTCCTGAACAAACGTGACTGCACTTAAAGGTAGCTTCTGTGCATGAAATCTGCAGGTTTGTGGCTAGAAGACCCTAACAGCATCATCCCAAAAGAATCAAGTCACTATGGGATATGTTCAGGCTGATGACACACAGGCATACGCCAAAAATGCTTATTTTGCTCTAGCTGTGGCAAGAATGGTGGGGCCAAGATGGACTTCTCAGCTCTTTTCCCACTCGAATTCCACATGCCAGCAGGGAGTGTGTCCACATCCCGCTGGGCTGCCTATCATCTCACGGTATCTTTTTGGGTTCCAGGCCTTTTCCTTAAAATTATCACATCCCACTTCCACAGCGGCTCTGAGTCAGACTCGCCAAGACTGATAGTTTTTGACATGTCAAAATTGTTACATAAGGAGAAATCTCACTGTCCCTAGTCACTTCCCCTCCCCTCCAGAATGTACAACGTTGTCCGATAAAAGCTATATTTGCTTCAAAATTAAAATGATGCAGATGTGTTTTATCCTGTACAAGAAAGAAAACAGCTGTGAGCTTAAACATTGCACAAAACCCCTGACTTTGACTCTAATCTTCAGATAACTTCTGCCATATAATATGCTCAGCACCAGGGGGAATATCAAAAGCACTTCCAAATAATATTTTCATATAAAATCTTGCTAAGCAGCAGACCAAATCCTCAACTGGCTTGAATCAATGAAGATATAAAATTAATTTCACTGAATATCTGGTTCAGCATCATATTCCTTTTACGCTTATTATGTGGCTTTGTTTGCAATAAAAAATAGCCAAATAAAAATAAAGTCTACACGGCTGAAAGGAAGAAGAAACCCTAGAGTTTTACCACAAGCAGGGTCTTTTAACTAATGAAGGACCTAGGGCCTGAGATGATGGTCTCAGTGTGGAAATGTAGATTGATGAGATACCTAATCGGCAGCATGTCTGTCAACCCAGGGTGATTTACAAACTCCGTTGCTGTAGCTTTCCATCCCGGATAGCTCTTCAGGTACATGCTCACCCTATTTCTTGGCTACAGTCCAGAAGGGCAGATCCCTTGGATCATTAAAAACACATAGTAGAGCCATTGCTTAGGTATCAGTGCTGCGTTTCGAGCTCTCTTTCATGTCTTTTCATTTCTTTCATAAATCTACGGATCTCCAAATTTCAAGGATGAGGTGACACTGAATACTCAGGCTCTCAGCACCAAGACCTGTCACCTTCCCTGTCTTTGCTAAGTCTGGAGGAAGAGAAGTCCTGGACGTGGGAAAACTTCTCCCCTTATCTCTGAGATCCCACTGCCTGTTGTTGAGCTGTTGGGTGCTCAGTAAAGGGGGCTCTTGCTCCCTCCACATCCCTGAGCTTGTTGTATTTAAATATCCACTACCACCAACACCACAACACAGGCCTCAAAGACGAGCACCCTATGTTACACTTTCCCTACAGCTCAACAGGTGAAAGTTTATTTTGTGACCCAAAACAGAGGGGCCATCACTCAGGTGGGTAGGACCTTTACATCTTTAAAAAGAGGGGTGAGGTTACCTTGCAGGTCCCAAAGGACCACTCAGCCTGGGCACCTGAGCGCCCAGCAGAGCCCGGGCAGCGTTTCACGTGTTTACCTGCTCTACTCGGAGTGCGTCATTTTGGAGATCTGCTTGCACGTAGCTGGCGTCGTAGCTGGAATTTGGACCCTCGCCACTGCTTCTTTCCCTCCTCCTCTCCTTCCTTCACTCCTATTTGACCTCTGCTACCACCACCAATGGCCCTTACACATGGTAATTGTCAGCCTCACAGCTTCCAGACACGACCATGGAGGACCTTGACCATCAGTGGGGCAGATGTGCTCCCACCAACATCCCTTGGCTCCCCACGGCCAAGGGGCCACATGCTTCCTCATCCCTGCAAAGGGGGCCAAGGCCCTCACGTTATCTCTTCTGGCATATTATTACCCCGTTAGCGAGCTGCAGTCTGCAGCAGTTCCCACATCCCAGATAAAGCTCCCTCCCCTCCTTTGATTGCTGCTAACTCATACTTTCCAGAGTTGATTTATCCCAGGCCTCATAAAAATGCTTCAGAGCAGCCAAAATGCGCTGCCTTCTGAACACATCAGATTCCTTCCAGCACCAGGTATTTTAAAAAGACATATCCCTGGGGAGGATGCCTCTCCCAGTCCAACTCCTACGGACAAAGGCTTCACACTTTTCCCTTAAATCACATAAAGCTTTGGCTGACCAGAGCTATCATCACTGTTATTAGTCACAGTTGGCCAGACCAGTGTTTGCTGGATATCTCCAGGGCATCTTCCTTTTCTCCTCCTTTGTGCCACACTCCAAGTCTCCCAGCACATAGGGCTTTACCGGTGCAGCCCTGGGGAAGTCCTGGCCACATGTCACTGGGGTTGCACACATGGAGAAGATGCCCAGCTCATCCTCACATCACACTTGCAGCTCTTGGTGTTCTTCAAAGCGCTGGTGTCCCAAATGGGGACACACCTGCAACCCTAATGAGCTCCTTGCACTCTGTCCATTATCAGATGGTTTTTAGCTGCTCTCTGCTTATTGTAATAAGCTAAAAATAGGCCCTTGTCTTCCCTTGCTATCATCCTAGCAAAGGACAACACATTGAGGTAGTAGCACAGTAGAACAGAGCCAAGTGACCCTAAATCATCATTCTGCTGCAGAGAAAGGGTTTACTAATAGGCAGCAAATCTGGCTTTTCTGAACCCCCCAAAAGTCTGTTTTGCTCTTTGAAAGACTCCACATTTCTCCAGAAGAAAAAAAGAGAAAATGCCTTAGACAACCTTAAACATAAAAACATGCTCTCCTATCAATGGAAACAGATGATACCCAATAATCAAAGCCCTTAATTTTCTCCTCACTCAGTTGGGCAGAAAGCTGAGTCCATGAAAGAAGAATAGAATAAAGACCCTTTGGTTTCTTACTTACTACAGTCCTGAAGGCCAGTACCACATAGGCCAGCCTGTTGGGCTGCAACGTCATGAGAGGAGCTGTGCAACCATATAGAAAAGAAATATTCACTGCTCCTTTGATTTTTATAAGCTAAGTACAGCTTAGAAACCAACAATACTTACCCACATTTCTGCACCTCCCCTTGAGGTATAATCAAGATATGTATGTTTTTCTGCTTTGGTTTACATTGATTATGCATATTTTAGAGTAACAGAAATATAACAATGTATACATTAAATGGAAAAAGTCATCTGCTTCAAGGGGCAACAGACACAGTCCTCTGAATATGATTAAAACCAGCAGGACTATTCCGTGGACGCTGGATAAAGCCTCCACACACAGTGTCTCCATGCTGAGACAAGCTAAGCTTCAGTAGTGCTTTTCTCCCGGGACCAGCAAATCCCCATCATTTCTGAGCAGGCAATTGGGCATCTGCAGTGAGAAACACATCTCACCAGCCCACTCCACAAACATAGCATAATAAGTTAGTGGCTTCTTAAGTTAGTGTCTTCTTAAGAAGCAGCAGGCACACTGAGCACTCAAAGAAGCAGGACAATTTTCTTCTGTAAAATTTCAGTTTTCATAAACTCTGTGACTTGTCCAAGGGGAGAAGTGCAGTAGTTTTAGTAGCCAGAGACACTGGTGGAGCCGCTTTCCAGGCTGACAGCACAACATCCTCAGCTGAGGTTCTGTGGCTTCAAAATTCACAGACCCTAAGAACCTTCCAGGGCCCCAGCTCGGCAAGCCTTGACCCACATTATAAGGGTTTTGTGCATAATCCACTTTTTAATTCTGTTTTATTTTTATTCCATTGCCACGAGGGCAAACAAGCGCTTAACAGGGATCAGTTTTATTGAGCCACCCTGGCCATAACTCAAATGGCCCTAATTCAAAAATGTTTGTTTACAGTGAATGAAACACTTAGCAACATCAGCAAGCAGCGTAGCACTGAACCAACACACTAATAAATGACCTGGGAGCTGTTTGGCTGACCCCGTCAGTCCCTGGGGCTGTTATCCCAGAGTGTGTGGGGCAGAGGTGCCAGCCGGGGATGGCAGGGAAGCAGAGGAGGAAAGCAGGAGGGGATGCAAGGCAGAGCCTTGAGCAATGCCCAGATGCCCATGCGGTGGGCACGAAGGTGACAGCAGGGTGCCAACCAGCTCAGGGGTTCGGTGCCAAGCAGTGTACATTGGTTAAACCTTTCCATAATGAAAATTAACCAGACACAATAATGCATTATCCTGTCCATTTGCTAAGCAAGGAAATGAAACCATGGACCTGCCACCAACACCTATTGGCCAAGTGAAGCACCAGCTCACATTGTGTGTCCACAGGGAGTACTAAGCAAAGCCAGGTCTGGGGTTATTTTACCTGCTTGATAAATCAAAGGAATTAACAATGTCAGTCTCTTTAATTACAGCCCACTTGCCCAAGTGGGCACATATTCTCACCACATTGAAGGGCATCTTTCTCAGATCTCATCAGTATTTCTAGATGGCATATGTTAATCCCTAACAAAAATGGATAGGAAAAGGACAAGATAACCAGTGACAGAGTTCTGCTAACTGCTCTCATTACCATTTCTAAGCCATAAGCAATGCATAGGTGTTAGCAGACCGAGGCTGCCTATTCTTTCAATACACAACTACTCAGCTGCCCTACGGCCCAGCAAAGGGTTTCCACTTTACAGTTAGGAAAAGAAGTTGAGCTTTCACTGAAATTGGTTCAAATATTTGAAAAGCTCTTCAATCTTTAAAAAAGTAATTTCAGAAAAAGTTACTAGAAGTTGAATTATTTGCATTCACAACTTAAAATGTATCCTACGATTTGACAAGACAATTTGTCCTCAGCTGAATGCCTCTTGGCTTACCTAAAGTTAAAAATAAGTAATCTCACCACGCTAATCCATAATGCTTTGAACTATTGGAAAGCATTTTAATTACAGTACACACTTCCTCTTCTGTATTTGATCAAAGTGCTGTAGTAATTCTTTGCTGGGATATAAAATGCCCCTCTGCTAAACTGGAAGCTCATGGATACTTTAGGGGTTCAATACAGCATCATAATCACTTGCAAATACATTACAACTCTCATCTCATTCAACTGACAGCTACTGTCTTTTTTTTGGGCCATTCCCTCCCCTTACAACCTCTCATACAGTCTCTCATAAAGTCTCACACAACCTCTTCACGCAGTGGTGGCCACGGGGAAGGGCTGTGAGACCAGCTCCAAAGGTGGGTGGGGTGCTATTAATATTGGCGAGCAGAGAGGTGGACTAACAGGAAGACAGGACAGATATCCCTACCCTGAAAATACCGCCAAATAAATTCCCTAACATCTGAGAACATTTGAATTTGACCAAGTAAAACCAATGTGCCAATGCAACAGTGGAGCCAAGGACCATCTCTCGATTCATTTACAGCCAGCAAATGTTTGCACAGTAATTGCTGAACAAAAACATATTTCTTTTCTTACACTTATTTATTTTATATTTTGCTCATCACTGAGATATCATTGTATGACTAAGTTTGTCATTTGAAGGAACACACTTATGCCAGCATGGCTTGCTTTGAATTATAACTACAAAGAAAGCCACAAAATAAAGGCATTCAGCCCATTATTTTAAGTTAACCCCACACAAGAACACTTGTTCATCTTAAGAGTTAGAGAGACCTTGAGCTTAAAAAAAATAGAGATAAAAGAACATGCATGTACAGCTACATCTGTATTCTTTGTGATGACAAAGCCAGCTGTGAGAATAAAGGTTTCAAAAGCAGTCAAATAATTACCCTATGC
>JAVCKT010006810.1:0-14404 GCA_032273925.1 Rhynchotus rufescens
TCAGGCTGTTGCTTTTCCCTGTATGCAGCTGCAGGGCAAGGCAAGAGTTTCGTACCAGGCTCTTTAAGGAAGATCTCTGTGGTTAGCTGGGCTGTTTGACCTCCACAGCTGAGCGATAAGGCCTGAAAACCTACCTGCACTACAGAGAAAACACGACGGCCAGAGAAGCAATAGCAGCACCCTCATCTGAAGCATCTTTGGAACATGGTCATACCCCAACCTGTCTGTAGGTCTATGTCACATAAGCCCCTGTTTTAAAGATATTTAGACTTTAAGATGCTGCTGGCCATCTTAGTTTAGACTGCTGAGACTCTGAAAACTGCAGCTGAAAGCATCCACCACTTTATAGACCTTTATCAGGAGCTAAGTGATGATTGAACATAAACCTTCTGACTTGTCCATTCAGGACTCAAGTAGGAGTTAACAGGCAAGAAGATCTAACTGCACAAGGGATGAAAAAGCCCCTGTGGTAGTGGAACAACCTAAAGTGCTCTCAGGTCCTGAGCACACCTGGCCTTTAACGATCCTCTTCCCTGCACAGAAGGGAGAAGGCAAAAATAAATGGGTGGTTTAATGGGCTGGCCTGGCTTTCACAGGCTGAATGCCTGGATTATTAACAGCGGGAAATTACAGCACAGTTTTGAAATTACAGCACAGTTTTAACAACTTGCTTCTTTTTCAGATTCGGTTAAACAGCAGAGGCCTTATCTATTCGGTTGGTCTCTTGCTGGCATCGGTTTTTGTCACAGTACGTATCCAGTCTTTCATTCTTCATTTCCCAAAGAGTGCTTTCACGGAGGTTTTCTTCACGCTTTTCTTTCTTGCTTCTCAATGTAATGGTGTTTGCAAAGTCTGGGGTTGAGGGATAGGAGCAGTGGCTTCTATGGGGAGCTTCCCAAGACCATAGTGGGGTGCTTTGCAGAAGTTCTCCTTGTCACAGGATGGCTCACATGTTTGTGGGAGGACCTCCGAATATTGTTATGATCACTTGTAATGGTGGTTAATCATGTTTCCTGCTGGAGATGGAGCAGCACCCTGATGTACGATTGCTTCTCTTGTTGGGCAGCTGCAGGCAATGCTGGACATTTTGCCCAGACAGGACATTTCTGTTGAATTCAGATTCATTCTTTGCCTGAGCCAAGATCATTGTAAAACTAGGCAAGAAATGCCAAACAGAAGAGTGTTTCTGTACCCTGGTGCTGTCTTCAACATCCTCAGGGCGGCTGCTCAAGGGGGCCCTCAGTGCAAGATTTCAGCTCCCAGAGGTTGTTTTGGGGGCAAAATGAGCAAATTCAGGTACAGCCTTAGACAGTTTATCTCTAGGCTGAGATGCAGAGAGGCGCAGGAAGCCTTTTCCACGTGCAAAAGGGAAATTGTCCTTGGAAAATGTTCCAGGGGAAACCAGGTGGGTTTGTTCTTGCCAAGATAGGTGGTTTCCTGCAGAAACAACAACTCCAGGTTGTTAGGCTGGGACTGGTGGCTCTGGTTTATCCCAGCTCTCACTCTCACTTCTCATGCTCCTGCCCTTGAGAAGGTGACACCCCATGTTCTTCCAAAGGCTCCTAACTGGCTCGCTCTTTTGTCACAGGTCTTTGGTGTCCACATGAACAAATGGAAACTGGATAAGAAGCTAGGGTGCGTGTGCCTTTCCCTCTACGGCATCTTCCTGTGTTTCTCCATCATGACGGAATTCAACGTTTTCACCTTTGTGAACTTGCCGATGTGCAGAGATCACTAACGCAGGTGACAGACTGTCGGGAGGGATGTCCCTCTTACCTGTGCAATACAAACCACGGCTGGCATCTCTGCAACACGGTGCCCCTCTGAGTCGTGACGTCTTTCCTGTCCACTGTTCATAGGACCTTCGGCCCCGTCTCCGTTTACCTGCTCCCCGACCACTGCAACCTGGAAAAATCCTGCATCGATGTGAAGATTCTTTTGTTGTTGTTTTTCAGCATTCATGTGATTTCCTAGCTCCGTTTTTGAACAGTGACTGGGACCGGAGATCAACTGGCTGCTAACTGGCATAAAGCCAGGCAAAACTGGTCTGCTACAATTCCTTCTTTTTTAAGTTATTTGATGGAAGACTAATCTAATTTATGACTTAAGACTATTGCTAGAACACAGAAGAGGGTACATCGTACGGGGCAGATTTCCAAGGAGAATTGTGGGAATATTATGGTCACTTGGGAGCTCGGGGGGGGGTTCTTTCTTCGGTTGGGATTTTTATTTCCAGCAATCAACAGCCTCTCTTGCTGCTTCTCCTGCGGAGCACCGGGTCTCCTGCCACAACGTGACGGCCACGGGGCAGCGCGCAACGGGAGTTCACTCCACAATACTTGGATACAAGCGGATTTGCTGCTTGTGAAGAGAAGATGGGCAAAGCATCGGGCAGGGTTTTTTCTTTTTTTTTTATTGCTGAAAAGAGTGAATCGCTTGCGGGTGTGGTGAGGCACGCAAGGTGAACACGGAGGCACACACTGCCCTTTTCCTTACGGAGGTCGGAGTTTCATGGCTAGGCTGTCAAGGGTCTTTCCAAGCAATAGTTTGAGTGCTAGCCCCCGAGGGCTGCTGAGGAGGAGTCCTGGTGTTCAGCCATCCCCACATGGAGTCAAAAGGTCAGAACTTTCTCTGCATCAGGAGCTTTCCTGTAGTTTTGGGGGGATTCAATAGTTGCGACGTACTTGTTCCAAGAAGGACATGAATATGTCTCAAAACTTTTTTAATTGAGTTACAGACACTGGTTTCTTTAAATGGAAAGAGGCATATTTTGCACAGACATAGTTACTGAAGTCATAATTTACCACTCTTTAAAGAATACACTGGACCTGGCCAGATATTTTTTCTTAAACAGCTGAACTTTACCTGCTAGTTGATCGTGTGGACTTGTCACATGTCCTGCGAGAGAGATGGAGGAGAGATGGCACTTTGAAAATGTGGAATATCTTTAATGCAGACTTGCTCACAGACATAAGTTATTGTGGAAATTTAGCTCTTCATCACTCCAATATCCCCGCTAGATTTTGTATAACGCTGTATTAATACGCAGGCAGTTTCCATCCCATGAGAAGCGCCGTCACCGCTGCATTCGTACGTATTGATGCTGTGGGTTCTTGCCAGTGCTGGCTGTTGTATTTACTTTGAGCACTGATCACTTCTGGTTCATTTGGTTATGATTTTTTGGGGGTTTTTTTTGTTTTGTTTTTATTTTTCCTCTTTCTTGTATATGTTATACTGCAAAAAGCATAGTGAGATTCTACCAGCTAGGCGAATGTTTTTGTCTATGGTACAAACAGTGGCAAATATTGCTGGTTGAGGCACAGTGAACCATGAGTAAAAAGAAACAAACAAACAAAAAAATCCCTTAACTAAACTGTAGCAGGAAAAAAAAAATCCAACCAAAATAAAGGAAAAAGCCCCATTCACACCAAGTAAACCAATTCCTCAACTTGACCAGTTCCTCAACTTGTTTGCACTTTTGCACCTGAAGATTTCACCTGAGTTTTCTTTGGGCGAAATGATGGAAAGCAGATGGTTTATCCCTCCTCCCCCAAGCTCTGCCCGTGGTTCCCCTTCAGCTCAGCACCTTATTTTCCATCTCGATCACCCTCAGTGCGTGGGTTTCATTGGCAGCCACGTGGAGGGCGAGTCCTGGGGAAAAGCCACGTGTTGCTCAGCCCCGTGTACCTCCTCGTTGCTTCTTCCAAGGAGGGAATGCAACGAGTAATAAGGATAATAACCACTAAAACGCCTGAAATGCTTCCTTAAATCCAACAGTGTTAGTGGCAGTGTGGCACTCTTCAATAAAATCCACCCGCAAGCACATGCCTGGGATTTCCCAGCTGCTCCTCAGCGGAGTGTTTCCTTGCTGATGAAATGGATGGATTTGGGGAAGGGAAAGAAATTAAATTAAAGTAAAGTAAAGTAAAGTAAAGTAAAATAAAATATATCATGTCAGGGCCTATTATTACTTCTATTTTTGAATATTTATACTGCTGCTCCAATGGAGCCAGTTGGATCTATTTCTACGAAATAGCTGTTACCTATCCCATGGCACAAAAAAACTGCATGAGAATTTTTTAGGAACTTTTCCTATTTGGTGTGCATTAAATACTGTCGTGTGTTGTAGTTGTGCGTTGTCCATGCAACCTGGAGTACTTTGTTTGGAAACGCGTTTGCCGTCGTGCGAAAAGCCACGCTCCGTGTTGCTCCCCGTGCTGCGTGCAGCCCGACGAGCTCTTCCCAGCGGGACCGTTTCGGGGAGCTACGCTCACATTTTGCAACCAAACGGAGCGATGCAGACCTGGTTTGGAAGAGAAGAGACAGGTTGAATGTGTGTTCACTGTTTGCTCCCCTTGAGGGAGTTTGCGATGCCCCCAGCAGCGGGAGCGGGACCGCGGGACCATGCAGGAGGATGCAAGAGATCCCGTGCTTGAGGATCTGGGAGAAAGTGGGGCAAAGTGAGGTGGGATTTTTCTTTTTAATTGTGATTTTGTTTTCTTTTCAAAATGCCTGCAGTTTTTTGGGGATTTTGTCCTTCTGGAAGCAAGAATCACCTTCAAGTTGGAGGCCAGTCTTGGGACTCACGGAGTATTTTTGTTTCCATTCCTGGCGGTTGCAGACAATGCTTAATGAGGCTTTCCAGGGGAGATGAAAGAGCCTTTCCCTCCAGGGAGAGCACCTCACTGCAGCTCCAACTTTGACCTGATTTGGTTCTGCCTGATTTTAAATAAATTCATGATCCTATGCTGGCTTCAGCTCTGCCCCATGTGCAGAGAGCCTCCCTTTTGTCCAAAAGCCCCAAGAACCTGATCCGTGGAGGTCTTAAGACATGCCAGAAAAGTTGCTTTTGTCCCTACCAAAGTTAAATTTTGTATTTTTTTTGTTTTTTTCTCTCTTTTTTGATTTAGTGCACTTTTTGGTGGGTTGTTCCTGCTGCAGGAACACCCCATCTGAAATGTTGGTGGGTGAACCAAATTGGGAAGAAGATCCACCTACTTTTAGAAAATACAACATTCAATTTAGAGCAGCCTGAGGGCAACATTTAACCTACTGCTGTCAAAACCAGGACTTTTATATGTCTTTCCCTAAGAACTGTGTTAATACTTGTGCGATAAAATGTAGACTGAGTATTGCTGAATACCTTTGTAGAGAAGCTTTCTGATGATTGACAAATACTTCTTACACCCAAATCTCTGAGGAGCCCTCATCTTTTCAGATTAACCTCATGAAGACATTCTGGGATCAGATATGCCCATCCCAAAGTTGCACGAGAGGAACTTCAAATTGGTTCAGAGCATCACTATAAAAATCCATCTCAACAGGTGTGCCTTAGGTTTAGGTTCCTGTAAAACAGAATTAAATCTGGGCAAGAATGTCCACATTGGGTTTTGAACAAGTTGAACTGAATCAGTTTCAAGCCACCCTTTTAAGCAAGTTCCGATAGACCCAAATCTGAAGCTTATTTCACAAATGCATCTACTTCTACTCAAGGGAAGCAAACGGTAGTTGCTTGCCTTCATTGCACACCGAGGAATGTTATTTGGCTGGCAGACCTGTTGCTCCCCACCCTGAAATAGCCTCAGATCTAGGCTCAAGTTATCCAAGGTTGGACATAAGCATCTAATTTCAGGAATAGCATTTTTTAAAAAAGAGAAAAGCACAATTTGTGTAAAGCTCCAGACTTTGTAGTGTGTTTCTATAGCTAAAATAACTTTATGAAGGCATATTTTAGATTTTTTTTTTTTTTTGAATGGTGCTAAAAATCAACAGGGCAATTTTTAGAACACTTTATGTCTCCAGTTAGTAGCTGGTTGGAGGAAACAAAGAATAAACTGAGCCCAGGGGGGCAGTTGTGGCAGGAAGCATGGATTTACTCAAGTGCTAGGTTCTTTGAGCTTTTCTGTGGGCACATCTAGGAGATGAAACAAGTCAGCTGGATTCCCAGAGGAGTAAGGCCCATTCCTGTATGTTTTGCTGCTCCCATAGGGAAAGAAGGGGGCCCCTGGCACACCCCACCTCTCTGTTTCTGATACTTCCCTGCTAACATGGGCTTATGCTTGTTCCTTCTCTTGTATTAAGCACCCAGATCTCCTTTGAAGACCAAGTATTACCTTAATCTTGGTCAGCATGACCTCCAAGCAGATAGACCTTGGTGTGGGTGAGGAAGCAGCAGCTCTGTTGGCTTCCTTCGTCTAGAAACAGAAGTTTGGGGGCAAGAGTTCCCCACAGAAGTGTTTGCCAAGGGAGCGGGCCAGCAACACAAGCAGGCTTATGCCTTATAAGCATGCCAGTTTATAAGCATGCCACCACCAGGCAGCTCTGGAACTAGAAATTCCAGGATTTCCTAGAAATTTCTTTATTTCTGGGCATCAGAAATAAAGGCCTCACTGTGCACATGGTTTGCCAAGATGTGAGGCTTAGGAGATCTTTGCTGCCAGCAGGATTTCTTGAAGAGCTTCGATAAATACAACCCTTGTGGTCTAGGAGAGGGGCCCGAGCTGGAGAGCAGCGGCAGCCAAACCAGCCTGTTTGGTGGGGAGCAGCCCTCCCACTGGGGTCATGAGCAGGTGGCTCCAGTGAGGAGGACCCTTAACCCCAACCTGGGGTTCCAGTAAGGAAAGTGGCTTTCAGGGGACGTGGTGGGAGTTGCAGTAGCTGTTCCCTAGGAGTGAGCTCCTGAGAAGAGTCCAGCAAAGGATAAGCTGTGCTGAAGATGGGTTAACCTTCTCCAGGATGGCATTGAAGGGAGATGGTGGCAGAGGAGGATGCCTGACAGTGGCTACGGATATCAGATGCGGGTCCTTAGCACATGGCCAACTGCCTTCCCAACCCTGACAGCCCTGAGTTACCTCTTCTCATTACTTCAGGAAATACTGAAAGTAGCAAGAACTAAGCTGTAGGAGGAAGGGAGAAGGGCATCAGGCTGGGGGCAGGCAAGGAAGAAGATGCATCTTCTCAGTCATTTGAATGAAGAGGGCCTGGACTTTCTTCATGGATCTAAAATCCTGACATTGCCCTCCCAGCTCTGTGCCAGAGGGCAGTTTTGGGGCCCATGTCCACCCTGTTGGGCCATTCTCTCTTGGTTGAAGGTTGCCACCTCTCCTGCAGATCAGAGATTGGATCTGTTTGCCTAAGTACCTGGAGAGGGTCTGAGTATTTCTGTGGGCAGCTTATTCTAGCAGCACAGCTGAGCACCAAGGACATGTCTGTCCAGGCCCTAAGTTATATCTTGGGCATAGAAGGTCTTCTGATACAGCTTAAGAGATGAAGGATCTGCAGATGTGGTTTGAATGTTGTGAAGCACCAAGGGATCTTTGTCGAGAGTAGCCCTCTGCACCCCGCTTGCTTGCTCAGGGTTTCATCAGGCTCCTTGCGTTACAAGGACTCAGGATTTTGCTTCTCTTTTCTGTCTCCCAAGCTGAAACCCTCTGGCTTCCATGGCTTCCAGCCACAAATGGGATGCAGTTCTTGATCCACTGAATTGAGGGGGGGAAATGCCAGGTGTTTTGGAGACCAGGCTCAAACAACTAGACTCCAAAAGGGTGTAAAGCTACACACTGCCCTTAAAATGCTACAAACCATTAAAATATGCACTCCTTACAAAGTACATGGAAAGTCTTTCATAGGATGTCTTTGTAAAGACTTTCCAAAGGGAATTTTGCACAGATGGAGACACTCACTCCTCAGTGGCCTCATCCGCAACTGACTAATTTATAAATGCACCCTGTATTCAATCTGTCTTTTGTATGAGGAGCCATATGGATGTAGTCCTGCCCAGTTTGGGATTTTACATGCAAAGACTTTGTTCATACAGTAAACACAACCAACCTGGCTAGGTGATTCTAGATCTACCCCAGACATTTTAAGCTGCAGGAAGCCAAACTATGTTGTTTTCACTGAGGGACTCAGTTATATCTAGAAGTTCATGGGCAGAATTTGGCCTTACTATTTTTTTAGTGCATAAATATAGATTTATATCCAAATAGCTATGTATGTACTTTACCTAGCATGTCCACTGTGGACATGAAGTCCTGTGGTAGCTGGCTGCGCAACACATAGGGACAAAATGATCATAGCTCCTGCTAAGATACTAAGTGATGTCAGTATTTAAGATAAAGAAATACAAAAGAGGGTTTCCAGTTTTTATTTGTTGCCACATTTTATCAGTAAGGTACTGCTAGCGGCGCATGGCAATTGCATATCTATAATATAGCAGATGGAAAGCTTGCACAGCTTTTCCTTGTACATGCAGTGCTATTTCTAACTGTAATTGCTGTTAGTCATTCAAAATTCCTGTGGCATTTACTGATTGTAAAGACAGGTTTAAGGAAAAAAAAAAAAAAAAGCATTCATGGGCAACTGAGGAGGTCAGGAAATTCTGCACTGACATATTTATACATTTTATTTATTTATTTATTTATCTTACATGAAGAGTTGAGCCCCTGCCTGGTTCAAGAAAGCATTTCTCCGTGCTGGCAGATAGGAGGACCCTATTTTCAGCCCTCCACACCTGAAGGCAAGACAGGTTTTCCTGAATCAGGGATGAAACTGGTGAAGCCATGAGAGCACTGAACTGTCCTGGGTGGCCACAAAGAGGTGATGAGACCTTCTCAGACACTTCAGTGATTTGCAGCGAGGATGTAGTGCAGAAGATGACCGTGCTTTGCTTCTCCAGAGGGAATTAACCACTTGCTGTCAAGAGCAGGACCCACTAGAAGTTCAAGCTGCAATTGGCACGAAAGAGCCACAGAAATGCTTCTGTAATGCTCACTTCTAGCAAACCTAAGAGCAAAATAATGTATAAGCAGCACATACTCGTTGCACTTGCTCTTGTTTGTGGTGCCACTGTCACTAGGTACCATCTGCAGTAATTAAAAGTCAACGTTTCATAACATACTGACAAGTACATAGTTTGGTTTTTATTTATTTGATTTTCCTTCACCAAGTTCCCCCTCTCCAGTTGCTTCTAAAGCTAAAGGGCAGTTCAGCTCTGTGGAGAGATGGTCTTTGCTTACAGCAAGCAAGGATCGTCCCCCTTGAAATCATGCAGTCCAAGCAGAAAATGTGAGACTTCCCTGTTCCCTTTGGTTTCCCTCATTGGTTTGGTTTGGTTTGGTTTCAGGTACAGCTTTAGATTGACAGTGTAGACGAATCCATCCCATGTCAATGCTATTGGTGTGAATTAGAGCACAGCTCAGTGCTGGGAAGTAAAAAGAGCAATACTAGAGTCATTTTACAGTCATAGTGTTGGGAAGAAAACCAGAAGTCTATTTTGGAAGGTCTTAAACACTGAGGGAGGAGTTATTTTTTTCAGAATAGAAAAGAAAAAATCCATACATTGAAAGACAAGGGTGGATTGCATTAAGTAAATTTTCAGATTTGAGTAATTTGAGGGATTTGCATAGAGGGAGAGTTTGGCTGAGTTCTTCCCACTAGATGCACAGAAAGAAATCCCTGCCTTGCAGCAGTTCCCACCACTGAGTCACAAGCTCTGCGTGTAACATGCATTAATCTTTATCTCCAGACTGTGATAGGGAATTACAGATGTGTAGGGCAAATGAGCTTGCGCACACCAGCAACGTCAGTACAAGGAGGTCTGGAAAGAAATCGAAGTGAGAAATTTCTAGAAGAACTTGGTTCCTAAAGGATTTGTTTTGAGATGCATGACGGAAGTAAAGGGTTCAATGCAGGCGTCTGTATTTATACAGCATAAGTGGAGAGAAGTGCAAGCGGAGGAAGTAGAGCACTGCAAACCATAGGTTATTGTGTAATTAGGATATTAGCAAGTTTTGCAGGGACTGCCTTTACGGAGAGATTGGCCTGTATGATATTTGACCTTTACAGCTCATGTCCTCCTGATGAAAGGCTTTTTTTTTTTTTTTCTTCCCAGTGAAAAGTAAGGAGAAGAAATATGTCCAAAATAACATTTCTGACTCAGGTCTTACCCCTTCTGCACAAATACACATTATCTGTCACACAGATGTGTGGGAAAATGCACCAGCAGCAATCTGCACGCCTAAGAGACGAACTCGGCCTTTGCAACGCAGCAAAGCTTTAGGGATGCATTTTTTTGCAGTGTCTGCAAAATAAAAAATGGCTCCAAAGAGTAAGAAAGGGAGAAAAAGGGTTACATTGCTTTTTGTGGCCATTGAAGTCATGGTAATTCCTTGGGGCTCTTAGGGCAAACTTGGTTTTGCACCACTACCGGTATTAAAATCTTGTAATGGCTGAATGCAATCCCTAGAACAGCATCCTCTAAAATAAACTGTGATAAAGCATTCAGATTTCTTTGCACAGTTAGTTCTCCTTTAGGGCACAGTCACAGCGTCAGAGCTGCAGGAAGCACAGCAATAAAAGTGACTCATCCCAGCACCTTTTTGTTCACATCAGGCTCAAGCGACGCTAGCCGGGTCCCTTTTCCATGAGCGTGGAGATTCTGTGACGCTCCTCAGCACAAGGGAAAAACCTTAGGTGGGACAGAGTGCAAACACACCAGACATACCGGACATACATATGTGCTCCTTTGCAGCCAGCAAGGAAAAACAAATCAGTGGTTTATAGTAACACAATTTTATTCAAAATAGCCTTTTCTTACATCAGCTTAGAAATGGTAAAATGGTGGAGCCACAGACAAAACATTTGTTACCTTTTGAAATGAGCTACAATAATTTTGTCATACTTGTACAAGTATTATAAGGTCAGTCTTTCTATATGTTCGTTTTGCAGTTTGTTGTAGAATAGCCTTTTATGCATAGCTGTTCCACTTGCCTGTGTAAACTAGAAATTTAACAGAATTGAAAGCATGCATTTTCTCTGTTTGCTGGTAACCTTTGAAATTAGAAACTTGTATTTCTGTGTTTTTAAAGTGTTATACTATAAACAAAATTCACAGCACTATTGTCTATGGAATATCAAAAAGTTTTATTAGAATGAATTACTTTAAATGTTTTGTCATTTGATTTAATAATGTGTCAGACATCTACACTAAGACAATATAATGTTTATCAATAAAAATATCCTCTCTTTGTACTAACTTAACACCACTTTAGGGCCTGCTGGGACACAGGAATATGATATCCCCCCTGTGGGTCATCATCCCAATGGTTCATTCATTTTTGGCATAATTCTGAGAATACCGTATCACTGTTTGACCAGAATACTGAATTAGTGAGGGACTGAAAGAAGATTTTTGTACACACAGAAGTTTCTGTACAGGTTATTTCCTTCGCCCTTTAATGTAGATTTGCCCTGCAAGTGTGCATGCTACAGTAGTTGGTGCAGAAGAGGGCCCACATGAACTGTATGTGCCTTAGTCCTGGATATAAGCAAACACCAAGGGAATATACTTCATTATAATAAACCAAATTCTGCCTTGTTGCAACAATATAGACCAAATTTACTGTGCTGAAGCTAGTTATTTTTCCCTCTAGACATACACTACAAGTTAATTCTAATTCTCTCAGTGGGAATGATGCTACAGCCACGGCCATTCAGCCATGGACAGTGGTGGCCATGAGCTCCTGCCCCTCCTCTGAAGGTATTCTTGGAGTAGTATTTCCAATAATGTCTGGAAGAATAATCCTGAAAGAGGTGCTATTGTAAGGAGTTGTAGGGTGGTTGGTTTGAATTCCAGAAAGGTGCAGAAACCCCGTGGAAGGGGCTTGCACTAGGATTGTAAAATACTTGTGTGTTTCATTTTTATGTGTTGCAGCAGCTGGGCAGAGACAGATGAGTTTCCCCGGTAAATCTGAGCCTGACTTCTCCTTGTATCCTGATCACCTAAAGTCAGGGCTCTGCAGCTGAGCTCTCCATCCTTTATCTTCTCTCTCGCAGAATGTTTTCGGGTCCTTGAATGGAAAGGCCCATAACTGGCCATCTGAACTCCTGTTGCTTATGTCCCTGACAGCCCCTGCCCAACAGATTCCCCTCTCCTGAATAATCCACCGTGTGCTCCTGAAGTCGTGGTGTGGTGCAGCACGGACACATGTGCTGACTCCGTGGCTCTCCATGAATAAAGAGATGAGATGCAGCCTTTGATGCAGTTAATGCAGGAAATGGCCTTCCGTGCAAGCCCAGCAGTTGTCTTGAAAATATTTTGTTGGTTCAACTGTTTGCTTTCCAGCTCCGTATGCTGGCATTCCAAAATGTATGTTGGAACGCACAAGGATGCCGTAGCTCTCCATGGCTGGCTTTATGGCTCAAAAATAGCCTTGCTTTTCAGCACAGCTTGGAGCTGCTCCAGTTGGCAGTTGAACTCCAAAGATATCCTCACTTCCCACACCACGGCCTACCAGAGTGATATGACAAATACGATCTTGTTTGATTCAGCCTTACGATTACTTTACTTTCAAAAACAATCTACATAGCTTACAAATAGCCTGAAAAGTTGTTGTCGGGGGGGGGTTGAATATAATTTCTAACTGTTTTTGTTAAAGTGGGCATAATCAGCAAGTCGAGGCAGGTCATCGTGGCTTTTGCTGGAGGACACCCAGGAGGCAGGATGGTTATTGAAGAATATCCATTTCACATTCACTTACTCACTTTTTGCTCTCCCGGGAATTGTTGCCATGTTGTCACTGCACTCAGTCTTCAGCCACCCCAAATCCTTCCTGCCTAGGAGAAGACCCAAGTTTCCAATGGAAAACAAAACAAGGCAAAACTTCAATAGTGAAAACTAGGCCCTCCCTGCTAGGCCACTGTCAGCCATCATAAAGATGCAAAACTAGGGCACAAACCCTATTTATTTTCCCTTTGAAGGTTGTCTCCAACATGTTTACAAAGGCCTATGTTGTGTCTTTGCCCTCACCACAGCTATTCGCTTGGCAGTATCCCTTCCAGATAGGAGGAAACTTTCCTCTCCAGGCAGCAGGTAACTGCCTGCCTCTGCCTGGTTGATTTTCACCTCCTTATTCCACCTGCTTGTGTTTGACCAAACCTGCATCTGCCCATGTTCTCGGCACCATGTCCTCCGGCTGGTAATGCCAATGTCCTCCGTGATGCCAAAAAGGTGAGTGTCTACAAGGGGACTGCTTAATAGCAATTCTTCCAACATACCATTCTTAAAGCCAAGGAAAATCATTGATCATAGAATCCTTAAGGTTGGAAGGGACCTTTAGAGAGCATCTAGTCCAACCTCGCCACACCACAGGGTCATCTAGTGCATGAGGCAGAGGAATTTTTGTGATTTTTGGAAACTTGGCCTTCTTGTGCTTGGTAGCAAGAGGCAGGTGCACAGAGCTGCTCCCAACACACGACGCCTTCTAGAAAGCACTTGCAGCAAAGAGGGAGTCTGACAGAGAAATCTGCAGATACAGGACCTGGGACAAGCTACAGGTAGGTTAATTTTGTGTGTGTTTGTGTGTCTCCAACAAGTAACATTAAAACAATGACTTGGATATTGTTTTTCTGTGTGAGCACTTACATCAACACTTCTCCTGCCTGATATTCTTCAGTGTTGGCTTCAATGAGAGCCTGAGTTTGGGAGTTTTATTTTCTAATGTTGCAGAGCAATGCCATCTAGGGCAAATGGACTTGCAAATACCCACAGGACCGCGAGTCACCCTCAGCGACAGAGTTTGCTGGGCCAAATATCAATAACTGGTTCATTGCATATGTATTAGGACTGCTGGGGTTTGCTCATTTTTCAATATCTGTTTCCAGTTTTCCACAGTGTACTCTGTCAGATATTAATGGATAGTTTTTTTTTTTTTTTTTTTTTTTTTGTATCAGATGTAAAATAATTAATTTATTTGTATACCTTATTTACTCCCTAAGGCCACTTAATAGCTTTCACCTTCGTAGCACAGTTGGGTTTTGTGATGGGCTCCATAAGCTTCAGCTCCTCAAGATTTCTGCTGGGGCGGTGAGACACTGGGACAGCAGATTAAAATATTAAATATAATAGGCCATATCTTGGCATCCTTACTCAGAAAGATGCTTACTCTGTTCCTCAGATCCTCCCATTCCAATCAGGCTACTGGCAGAATACGGGTCTGCTTTAAGTGAACGTGGCTGCAGAAGTCTCACCCTGTTTCAGGCCTGTCATCGCTACCAACTATCACAACTGGGTTGTTTCAAGTCCCAGAGAAGATTCAGGTCCAAAAATATAAACAGGGAGTAACTGCCTGGGCTCAGCGGAGTGCTCTGGCTGTAACTATTTACAAACCTGGCCTCATACGCATTGCACTTTAAGCACTGCCCTCTCCTTTTATTTGTCGTCACTTGATTTCATGATGTTTGGCCTTCCTGGGGAATAGTAGTGCTATGTAGTCACATTTTAGGACTGTGTTATCCATTCCAAACTGAATGGCTCTAACTTGATAGAATATAGGGAAATGTCAATACTTCCACTAAAAAAAAAATAAAAGGACAAGAGCTCTTAACACACCTATGGGCATATTTT
>JAVCKT010006812.1:2213-12398 GCA_032273925.1 Rhynchotus rufescens
CTTCAAAAGAAGACAGAGGAGTGAGTAGGAATAGACTGAGGGAAACAAATGGATCTGTAGAAGAGAGGTACATTTGCAGGTAGTCCACAATGGCAGTAGAAGGATTTAAACAACAGACTTTGAGGGAGATATTTTGCACGGGGGGTGAGAGGCTGGAGGCTGATGGTGTACCTCAAGGAGGCAGCTGAAAATGCTGCTGAATGAGTCTCTAAGTAGAGAGAAAAAAAAAATCTGTTGTCTGTAGTAAAAAGAATATATGTGACAGCTTTGATGGAGTGTTCATGAAATCACAGGGGATATGGGCAACACTTAAGTTATTCTATCTGCCTACCTTTCTTTTGTTGTCTCATTATTAACCAGACAGTCCTCAGGATCATAAAGAAAATACGAACGTGTTAACGTTTTCTGCTAGATGAGCTTAATATTGAGGAGCTCAGCAATAATGGCACTCAGTTACCTGAAGCCACTTAGGTTGCTTGCAGCTCAGAAGAATGGATATGAGCTTGTGCTGTGCAATGCAGAGTAGGATTAGATTTGCTGTAGATAAGCTCCCGGTAAACTGACCGCAAAGCTGTAGTACATGGGTATTACAATGGAGCTTGGCTCTGGTGGGAGGTGATAATAGAGCAGCCTGGAACTTGACAACACTGTGGTTAGATCCATTTCCTCAGGAAACCAGACACGAGGTGACAGTAACAGAAAACTACCTTTAAAATAACCTCTGACAGTCTGCAGATTTCTGTGACACCTTATGTTAACATTGCACAATAAGGGGAGTATCAGTGTAGGCAGGACTATTTTTAAGAGTTTTAGCTCTCGCTCTCTAACGGATCAAGTGCATAAGCTGCAGGTAGCAGTGTATTTTTGTGTATTCCTGCTGTTCTGATGCAGAAAAGCATGGTTAGCACATGCTCCTGGGGAGAACTGGGTCCAGGGGACATCAGTTGCAAAGAAACAGAAACTTGCACATATGGCAAAGTGCCCACTGGAATGCCCCACTGGATGGGATCCAGAACTCCAGGACACATACTAAGTTGTTGCTGCTTCCCCACGATGTTTTTGATCATATTATTCTATGAGGTTTTTCTGTTGGTTGTGGTTTTTCTTTCTTTTTCTTTTTTGGCCTATTTTGGGCCTCTTTAATATTTTGGCAAAGCGTTTTAGGTGGTGGAGAAGAATTCTTCTTGCTTCAGATTCCTTTCTAAGATGAGAAGATGAAAGAAAAACGTGCTTAAGATGCTACCGTCCTCCTTTTAAATGCAAATCAATGTGGTTAATGTTTTTGCATATAAAGCTGTCCATCTAGTAAATCAGGCCATAAGATGTTGTTCTAGTGAAGCACCGTTTATGACTAAGATGAAATGGATAAATGTAGCTAGAGCTGCATGGCCAAGAAATTGGCCATACTGTCCAGGTCACTTGCAGGTATTAAGGATTAAGAACTAGAACTACTACAAAGATTATGGACTTGATTTAAAACCGATCAATGTGCTCCTTCAGTTTGAGATGTCAATGTTTCTGTAAGGAAGCATTGTCAATTTGCAATATTGGCTATTACTTATATTCTGTGTAACCAAGTAGTCACCCAACCCATCTTTGGTCTTTCTGTCTAGTATGGTCGGTCATAAGCTGCATGCTTGAGCAGATAGGGTATGATGATGATAGACAGTCAGTGTACTGCTAATAACACAGCCTCATTTTTTGTTTTTGTTTGTTTATTTTTTTCCTTTTTTTCCTATGGATTTACGTGTGCAATTTGTATTGGGAAAAATCCTAGCAGAAGAAAGACTTGGAGGGGAGATAAATTGCAGAGCATCACACTCTGATTTTACTTTAATTCGGAAATACAAGATTTTTTGAAGGAAATTCTGCTGGTTCCAACAAGTGATGCTTTTGCTCAAAAGTGCTGTAACTTTGAACCAGGAAGCAAAATAACCAGTAGGGGTCCTGTACGCAGTGCTTTTGCAGTGATCCAAACTTCAAACACGAACTTAGTTCTGATGCTAGACTTACAGCTTGATTAAGAGGGGAAGTCTCTAGCCAATGTTACTAGCCATTTTCCAGGAACAAAAGACTAAAACAGAGACTGAAACTACTTGCTTCAAGAGATGACTGTCCCTCATGAGTTTAGGAAGCACGGGCAAGTGAAAGAAGATGATGGCAATCTCAAGCAGAAAGTGGGTTGCTTGAGTGGGACAAGCAACTGTCTCAAGCAACTTGTCTCAAGCAAGAGACAGTGGGTCCCTTGCTTGGCTTCTTCACTAACAGGAATATGGACTTAGGAGCTATTGACCTGAGGCATCTCTAGCATTTTAAGAACAGGAGCTGGTAGACAGTCTAAGGCTTTGTGTTTAATGTTTTCAGTATTAGTTTCTCTCCTTGGAAGCGTATCTGACTGTCCCTAAAATATTTTCTCAACCAAATGATAGGACAGCTTTAACTGAAAGAATAATCCAGTACAGTAAATCCCTGTATGTGAGACACAGTCAATGATCTCAGAGGGGAGAAAAAAACAAAACAAACACAATGATTCTCACTTTGTACAGTCTGAGTTTAAAAAAAAAAAAAAATCTTTCTTCAAGTCAGCCAAATTCAGCTGGATGTATCCACCACTATTGCTCTTAGTCATTTCTTCTCTTATTTCATTACTTTCTGGGCTCAATAAGCCATACATAGTCTCTAAGGACAGAACTAGTGAGGAGGACAAAGCCTCTGGTCACACAGACAAGATGTTATTGGAGCATCTGCCAAACATAATAGTGTTGTTGTGTTTTGTATGACTATTTATGAGCTTACATGTCTCTCCTACTTCCAGGTGACCTGATGAAAACCAGTTTTCCTCAGCAGAATGGAAATAATTCTGCTTAAAAGTCTAGCATTTCAGACCGTTACTGTGTCATTAAGTGTAGGAATGCTAAGAGAGTGAATATACTATTAAGAAAAGCCTACCTTTGTGGTACCCGCAGTAATGTTGTGCTTTAAGTCAAAATTCAGAGAAATCTGACAGGCTATGAAGTACAATTAAAACTGAGCATATCAGTAATAAGAAGCCACAAAGCATGCATAATCATGAGATGAATGACCTCAATGGACAGATGATGATGAGCCAAGGAGAAGCCAAGGTCAATTATCAGAACTTCTAATTTTAATGCTATAATTAATAATGAATTCTTCAAGAAAGAATGTTTAAAGAAAATTGTATTCTGGTATTAAAACCTGTTAAATGTTAAACTTATGCAATTTATGCAAATTAATCTGATAAGAGGAGACAATTAAGGTTTATAATTAACAGATAAATACAAATGATCCAGTGATGAAGGTCTTGGTTTCTCCTCTGTCTTATGAGACAATGTAATTGATTTTTATAAATGCTAATTTATATGCACTGCTAACCATTAATACATTGAAGAGATCATTTATTAAATTAAAGATGAATAGTAGTGTATGCAAAGATAATACCTGAGTTTCATCATCATAAAGATGAAAGAGAAGTAGGAAGAAACTAAAACTTTGAATGTTTGAATGGATTTGCTTTTTCCCTTCTTTGCAACAACCTTAGGCATGCCAAGTATGAGGTATAGGAAAGGATTTTAGTGGAGAAAAACAAGTCTTTAGTTCCATAAGTCTTTAAGTGACAGGATGAAGGTTTTCTGGCACAGCAGCACAATCCTGCCTTTTAACATTCATTCTCATGGATGAATGTTGAAGTAATGTGCATTCTTATTTTCTTTTGCCTATTTGTGCTTTTCCTTTGTGTCCTCCTGGGAGAAGGTGTCATATTCATCCTGGAATGAAGCTGCTTATAGGAGAGCAGCTCAAACATTCGTTACAGCTAGTGGTGTAGCTTTACCTTTCATAGTGCTTTCCCTCTCCTCCCTTACTTTCAGGTAAGGTCCTTGCCAAGGCAATTGGGAAGCGGCTTCCAATGGCTCCGAAACACCGTGAAGTGGGAGACAGAGCACCAAACTAAAGAGTCAAGGAAAGGGGAATCAAACAGCCATACTGTTATAGCACGTCTGATTACCTCCAAGATTGAATTTCTAACAAAATACAGGAGATATTTGCAATACCTAAATACTATTCTATTTTAAAAGCACTCTTGTGATTATTTATGTATTTATTTATTGCCAGTCCTTTCCTGACATCTTTTACATCACATTTTGTGCTGAGTTTTTCTGTAGCACTGCCTCAGAAGCAGGTACCTTGAGCTTCACAAAGTACAGGGATGCCTGCAGGCACTGGAGGAATTTTCACCTCCTCTTGCAATCAGTGGAAAATCCGAGTACGTTAGTACAGAACAAAAGAAGCTGCCTTTAATGCATTTTTTTTCAGAGCCCTTTTGCTTTACTTTTTAGTCACAGGTAGCCAAATGTGTGGACTGAAAGTGTGATAAGGAGGGTAAGTCAGGGCTGGTGCAGAGCAGGTGCCCAACCTGCTGGGAACTGACACGTGTTTCAGTAAACCTTCTGCTGTTCTTCAGAAATCCAGCATTTTCCAATGAAAGTTTTGGATCTATCCATATTCAGTTTTAATAACCTTCTAACTAATGATTCTGGAAGAGGCTGAATATTCACAGCAGATTTCCAGTGGGGCAAAACCAAGGACCAGTTCTCCTTAACCTAAGGAAAGCAGCATTCCTGTCCTAAGGAAATGGATAGTAGCCTCCCAGATGAGATTTTGTATTGTTTGAATATCAGAAGTCCTTACCAGTATTGCTCTGAAAATCACATAGCAAAGAGTATTTTAAAAAATATTCTTTCTGCATAAAATTGTATCAGTGCTTGACCAATGTACAACTTGTTGAATTTGCAAAGTGGGTTTTAGGATATTTTGAAAATACACTGGATGGAAAGGTAATGCAGAATGCAGTTCAGTGCTAGTGTCTGGGCGGGGGGTGTGCTACAGTAGAACAAACTCTCTGGAAATATCCCTGTCTGTACTCCGACCTCTTTATAAAGTGTAAGAAGTCCTAAATAGTGTCTATTTTATTTATTTATTTTCTCTCTCCTTTCCTTATGGCATATTTTCACATTAGTATCACCTAATATAGCACCTAATAAAGATGATTTGGTAGAGTCAAAAGATGAGGAAGGCTGCACCCTGCATTCTCTATTCTGGTACACACGACAAACAGCTTCTGTCAGTTGCCAGAAAATTTAATTCAAAGAGACAACTGCAAAACACTTTCATGGAAACGAAGCCAAAAACAAATCTCAGTGCTGAGCTGTAAACAAAAGGGTGAGATTGTGGTCTCCGAAATGGCTATTTAATTTTGTGGCAGGGACACAGCACAATGGGGCATACCGGCACTGTCGGCGGGTGTACGTGAGGGAATTTGGTGGTCCGGGGCCAGCTGAGCCCAGCCGAGCATCCGCCTCGCTCTGCAGCACAGTCTGCCAGCTCTGAAAAGAGCTGTGGTGTGACCTGGGCACTGGGAATACCAATCAGCTGTTTTCCAGGAGCGAGAAAGGGGATGGCCGGAAGAGGCTGGAAGCAGGGGGTGGTTTTTAATAGGTAGTACCAGAAGTAAATTTAGACAGTAAATACAAAAAGGATTTTCTCACTTAGTACTAATCTTTCCTTGATTTCTTTCAACTACCAATATAATGGTAATAAATTCTAAATTGAAAACTAGCTTCTGAATGTGCTTTTTTTTTTTTTTATTGCACTTCTTCAGTCCTTTAGATGCTTTGTCAGAGTTATTTGTTAGCTTTTAGAAATTAAATTTAGGAGTGCTGAAATTTGAAAACCAATGACATTTTGGCATCTATTGTTATGTAAAATCAGTGTTTCAAAAGTTTCCTGTGAAACTGAAAATCTACTTAAATGTTGTCAAAACTTTTGTTTGGAATTTCATAAAAGTGCTGGCAATTGTTTCAAGTCACCTTGGTTTTGTAGTTTTCATAATCCATTCTGACAGACTATCCAAATTCTTCATAACAGGCACCAGGAGACACTTGCTGTACAGAAGTGATAAGGTGCTTCAGTTAATACAAAGGAGAAACTGCCCAGAATGATGCGAAGAATAAAGTGCAACCAACAGAGCATTGCAGCTGTTGTAACAGCTCATAGTTGAATCACAGAGTAATTTAAGCTGGAAGGAAGGTCTTGGAGGTTCCTGGCACAGAGACCCTTCCCAAGGCAGTGTAGGGTGAAGATTTCCCAGCTTCTCGTGACTGCCTGGTCCACTTGCACTACCTTTTCTTTCCTCTCCTTGTGGTGATTCTCTCATTGTGACTTGGGACTTTCTCCCAGGTCCATTGCTATGCTTGGTCTAAGCAGGCCAAGGATGTCTGCAGCAAACAGGGCTATGCCGTGGGGTTAGGCCAGAGCTAGCACTGGGATCAGAGTGGGATAAGTATTCCCAGCAGTGCAGGGCTTTGCTCAAGTATTCCTGCTATGAGAAAGGGCTAATTATTCCATTTATTCAATTTTAGTTGCATTTCCATATCAATGTGGATATACTGTTTCTGGAAGCTGGGCCCATAACTCCTCAGGATAGTGTACTAATGGATGTAAGCTTATGACCTGCTCGTTGCCACCAGGGCTACTTGTACAACAGGGACTCCTGGAGCTCTGCTAGAACATACAGGTGTCCTGGGCCAGAAATTCAGCTTTTTGGGGAACAGAGACTTGTGCTCTTGCAGAGCGCAACGAGGATGGGGGCTGGTTGGCAGCCGATTCTGAGTGCTGTGTGGGGGAGGGCTTTCCCCTTAAAGTGCCTGTCTTGGAGCCGGGAATTGCCTTTTCCCCTGCTTGGCAGCTTGGCCTTGTTCCTATTCCCATCTCTCCACTGGCAGGAGCTGTGCTGCTCTCCTGCTGCTCATGCCAGAAATGTGTGTGAGGAAACACGTCGAGGGGGAAGCGCTGGGCTGCTCTGAGGGGCACTGGGGCCTTTGATGAATGCCTCAGAGAGAGCACGGGGTCTGGGCTGGGGCCAGGAACTGTAGCAGGAAGGTAGAGAGGGCAAAATAAAAAATCTCATCCTGAGATATTGCTTGCCCTCAAGCAGAAGATTTTAAAAGTTTTACTGCTGGTTTTGGTGGACTTTAGAAAGTCTTTCTGAATAAGCGACTGGCTGCACCAACTTAAAAAATAATGTTGGACATAGTGTGTTTGTGTTAAGGTAGGACATTGTGTGTGTGACACAAGAAGAGAGAAAAATGTCTGCTTTCATCAGAGTAACTTTTATTTCTGCACCAAACACTCTGCTCCACCTTGTTCAAGAAGGATCATCATTCAGAGCACAGTTATGTTTATCTGTTTCTGTCTAAGCGTCATGTTTTGCATGTGAAGAGACTGTGTTCCCTTTTTGACATGAATGCACCAATTAATACAGCTTTAAGCAATTCTGTTGAGCCGCCACACAGGTTTGACAGGTTTGATGATATTAAAAGCACGTCGGCCCTGTACGATGTAAGCTCTGAACTGACAAGGGAGGAGAAAGAAGTTCCCTTTGATCAGTCCAGCTCTAAAATCTGAACGTGGCTTTGGCTGGAAGGTCACCTGCATGTTACAGCAGATGGTGAAAATTCAGGTTGCCTTCTTCCTTCCTTCCTTACTCATGCAGCTGGTTCACAAAGGTTTGTTAAACGTTTTGCCTGCTCTAGCACTGTATAATTTGAAATTCCACCAGAGATCCAAAATGTTGTTAATTTATGTACGAGAGAATTTCATATTGTTATTCTAGCCACAGAATGAAACGTGAATGAAGTGTGAACCCTTGAGATCAACTTGAGTCAGATAGGTAGCAAAAAGAGCATTTGAGTTGATCCAGGAGATTTAGTGAATTAGACTACATCTGACACTGCTAACATGATCTAATACCTTATCAGCTATGCCATTGAATTAAATAGCCAGTTTTAAAGAAATAAGTATTTGGGGAAAAAAAAATGGTAAGTGTTTGGTACCTAGGTGAACTAATTAAGAACTTAGTAGGAGTTTGACACATTATCTTTTTGCACTTAGTGAGGGAAAGAAATAAGACCAAATTCTCACATAATTGAGCTGTTCAGCTTCAGCTACAAGACTTCTTCACTCAGGACTGCAGGAACTGCTTTCATGTATTGGTTGTTTGCTATTTTCAGCCATCTAAGATTCAGTATGTTGATTGTATTTTAGTGTAAAAGAGACATCATGGAGTGACAAGGTAGAACTCTTGACAAATACCTGAAAAGGAGTACCGATATGTTTCAAAGCACAACATGTATAAGTACCACTTTTTTCTTTTCTCTTCTACAATCAGTTAACCAGCAGGCCTGCCAAAACCTCTAGCACTAGGACTGTAGCTCCTCTCATCTTTCGTTTCTCACTTCCAATTGTCATTCAAATAGCTAGTCTTTGCCATAGAACAGGAAAGATGTGGACAGGATGTGTGGACATGTGAAGCTGTACTTTTGTGAGGTAATTGGGAAATATCAAACCAATTTGACATTCAGATATAGCTTTTGGATAAATTTCTTTCTATTCTGTGTACAGAGTCAAGTGCTTCTTCCATCTTTCCCCCAGGGCTTACAGGACTTAGAATCTGCAGTGCTGTGCCATCTGCTTTTACAAGCTAAAGAGTAACACCTGATAGCTTTAAGTGAGCAACCTACACATGTTCTGTTCTCAGTTTCCACAAGATGCATGTTCCTTACTGATGTGTGTAGTTTTTTTATTGATATACAACTTAGTGACGTTCTTCCAGGTAAGCTTTAATTAGTTTAATGGCCAAATTTATTTAGCTTCCAGTATTTGAGCCAAGGATTGCTCCTTTTCATATATCCAAGAGCTGTTTTTCTGAGAGAGAAAAAAAAAAAAGAAAAAAAGGTCTATGGAAAGTATGATTAATAGTCATCAGATATCAAGTCTGGGGTATGTGATGAGGATTCTTTTAGATATTTGTAGACATTTGCATGATTTATATCACAAATTAAAGAATCAGTATGGGCCTCTAAGTTTCCGATCTCTTTCAGAATTCCTAAAACAAATAAAAACATGACAAGGAAAGCTCTAAGTAGCAGCATTGGAGATCTTATTTCTGGCTCAGCACATCTGAAGGCTTGCTTTCAAGAGCAAAACTAGTGGCTTGCTTTAAAGCCCCTTGCTTTTAAATGATCCTGCATTTCTTCTTAGACTTTCCCTAAGGAGAAGTACTGTGCTTGAGTGGTGTTGCTAGGCCAGTGGCTTGATGTTGATATCCGTAGCAGCCTGAATTTTGCATTTTTCTGCAGTCTTGAAAGAATATGGATGTCTTGAAGAAAGATGACATGATGGTCTTGTGCAAGAATTCAGAAAGAAAGCGGAAAATCATTTAGGAGTTGAAAGATTGAAGCATCTGAAATGCCATTTAGTCTGGACTAGGTATTTTAATATATGGGAAGGAAATGGAATTAGAGGGGGGAACAAGATTGCTTTAACAAAGTATTTCACCTCTCTTGGAACAAAGGGAGTGGTTGTTTTGCGGTTTTGCCTTTTTTCCAGGAAGAAAAGTATTTTTTGCATTGGGCTTGCACTTGAGGAGGATTTTTATCATAACTCATTAGTTCTTATCTAAGATCAAGCTAAACTTGATTTTACATGTGTAGTGCTCTGCTTTTCATATTTTAATGTATGGTTTTATTGGCCCAAAAATCTGGTAGTTAATGAGGAGGAGTTCAGGACATAATTGAGCGAATGCTTCTGCACACATGTGGAGGGGGCAACTCAGATGAAAAAGCCCAGAATTGGATGGCAGTTGCTACCGTACTGCTTCTAAGCGCAGGGATCTGTTCTGGACTCAAAGTGGATCCTTGCCCTTGACAGGACTAGGAATGGGCGAGCCCAGATGAGGGTTATTGAATGATTATGAAAGCTAACTCTGTGGACTTTGGCTACTAGTCCACATGGGAAAGATGTCTGAAGCTCATCTTAAGAGCATTGTTTTTAGCTGCAGCTTGTGTTTTCAGTGACGTTTTCCTCATTCCATGGCGCTGCCCAGAGTAGCCATAAGGTTTCTGGGCATGCACAGGAGGACTGCACCTTGCAGGAAGCCTGGCTGCTCCAAGGTGTAGGGGAGAGCAGGACCCATTTGGGAGAGCTGGACCAAGCTGCAGGCAGAGAGCAGGGAGAGCTGCAGCAAACAAATCTCTTTCGCCATCCCTAGAAGTACTCATCCATTCTGCTAGGTCATACTTCAGCTTTTAATTCCCAGGCTGCCCAGGC
>JAVCKT010006813.1:4610-15334 GCA_032273925.1 Rhynchotus rufescens
CAATTTTGCCCATTTTTTTTTTTTTTTTTTTTTTTTGCTGTAATGTACTCTTATAAATTTTCTCGGGTATCTACCCAAAACTAATTTTTTCAGGTTTTATTCAGCCAATCTGAGATCACTCAGTCTTTTCAGACAGAAAGAGGTGCAGACACCAGGTGTCAACCTGAACAGGGAATGGGGCAATCGGAACAGAACGGAGCAGGAAGCAGCAATTTACTGATGTTAACAACAATCTTAATCATGAATTTCTATAATGACTATTTGAAATCCACAGAAAGTATTACATTTTCAACACTGAATACTTGACAAAATGATACTGGAACTGTTAATTTTAAACTCTGTGTTACATTTAAGATTAATCCCTGTGTAAAAGGAACAGTTGTATGAATTCAGGGATTTGTCCCATGGAAATATTTTCAAAGAAATCAGTAACCAAAATATTGTCCAGCCCCCTTCACCTCATCAGCTATTAAAGGATAGAAAGTACTTTAAAATTCAATGATTTTTTTTTCATTTTGCCAAACTGTTTTTAACCCTCTCTGCTCCCCAACATACATGCATACCCATATGCACACATATATGGCAGATGCTTTTAGCATTGTAATATAGCACTTTCTCTTACTACTCTCTTTAACTTTTTCTAATTCTTTTACTAGAAAGAAGTTTATTTCCAGTGTGACTTTTACCTCCGAGGTTCTCATTGCTTTGCTCATTCTTAATTCTTTCCATTTGCGAAAAAGTCAAGTAAATGGGTATAAATCATCTGCACCCTTCTTTAGTTTCAATGGTGGCAAAAAAAAAAACCCATAACAAAGCCACAAGGATTACAGCCTTGCTCCGGAGTATATCAATTAGCCTAGCAATTAACTGAGGTACCCAGCACTGACGACGATTTGGTTCAGTGCAACAGCAACCCCATGCGACACTGTCTCGCACTCCAAGGATATTTATTTCTTTACACATTACACATGTAGGCCCAGGAAAGTTTCACCTTTTTAATTAGTATCTCATACCAGATGGGATGACTTCGAGTGCACATTTAAAACCTATATTAAAAAATTGTCTTCTGACGGAGCCTGCCACGCCGTCTGTTCCCTGCGCTGGTCTCCAGACCCTTCTGCCTTCAGACGAGCTCATCTGAACGTCCCTGCAAGCAGCAGCTCCTCAGGCCCATGGCAATTCAGGCTGTTAAGGCAGATCAAGAAAGGCAGGACAACCCACCTAGCAAAACTCGTGCCGGGGCTGAGACTGAAGCGGGAAGTTGCCGTCACCCTCCTCTTCCTCCCCAGGCACAGCGTGACAAGGGGCAGCTCTGTGGCCGCTCTGGCGACTTCCCACCTCGGCTGTGACAGGGATATTTGGCAACTGCCTGCAGCTGTTATTGTGGTTTTGCACTTTTGCAAATGACACGCCTGCCTTTAAAATACAATATTTGCTTTAAATATTTGGAGGATGCAAATTTCCTTCTTTACACATGCCTGAAAAAATTGTGACTCCGCTGTGCTCCCCGGGTAACTCGGTAATTCCTGCCAGCCTCCTTTCAGTTAATTACTCTGTAAGATTCTGTCTAGTGAAAAATGAATCCTGCCTCCTCTCCCAAAACCACGTAGCAAGGCCCGCTTCGTGCTGCAGCAGAGCAGGGCACCGAGCAAGCCCTGCCTGAGAAACCAATCAATATTGTAATCACTAAAGCAGCCAATGCAATGAAACTGCCGGATCAATCAATACTGTATCTGCCCTGATGACAACTATGTAAGAGAGGCTTTTAATACCTTTCCAAGATAAATCCCTTCCTCTAGAACGTGAGGCACAATTTGCCAGTAATTCTGTAGTTGGGGCAATGCTTTTTCAGATGGTAAAAAGGATGTAGATGAAGGGGGCCATGCCTTTTTTTGCCTTTGAAGGCATCTCTCTGCCTGCTGCCCAGGCAGGAACACTGTTTATTTTTAACACTAACCCTTCCTGCTCTTGTAGCACAAGCCAAGCAACAGAAATCCTTCACTTCTGGCACTTCAAGACCACTGATTAGTCCATGGTTGAATTGTACACCCCAAATTAAACACTTGATAAAATAGAAGCTCTTCTTTAGCACCCTCCAACTATGGCTTCAGTGACTGGCTCATGTAAATCACAGATACCAACACGTTAATGTTAGCTTTAGATGACCGTGGTCTATCTTTGCACTTATGAATGAAGCCCATCTATCTCAGCACTGTGCGATGATTAATCGATTTTTACCCCCTCCTCCCTCAGCGATGCCATGGGCTATTAGCCCCTCTGACAGAGCCAGGCACCGGGAGATGAAGGGGGCGTTTTGGCAGCTCCCAGGGCACGCCACAGCTGTGAGAGCCTGCTATTATTGCCTATTTTAAGAGAATAGTAAGGAAAGTATTAAGAGAATACTAAGGAAAGAAGCAGAAAGACCTTCTCTCCATTTACGATGTTTCAAGTTTAGGTTTATGGGCATATAATTCTTTAAAACACCTGCAGCAGCCAGCCAGGCCTCTGGCACTGCCCATTGCACCTCACTCCTTGCTAGGTTGCTCTCTAGAATAACCAGTGGCAGGTGGAGAGTCCCCAGATGAACTGTATATAAAACTGCTATAGCATCCCTCATTAAGAAGGGAGGAGGAACTTCCCTTTGAAAGAAGCAATTGAAAGATTAGTTCTTTGATTAATTGATTTTTCAGGTCATAAAGGACCTTTCCGGTATTCTCACTCATCCCTGTACATGCAAAGACATGGGATTTTTCCGGAGTCTGAGGGGCTCTGTGGGAGACAATGGGTCCATGGGGCCCCCATCTGCCCAAATGCAGCCAGGCTCAAGATCTAGGGAGGGCCAAATTTCAGCCTGCAGTCATTTCATTTTCAGTCCGGTCTCCTACTAGTTCCAGTAGAAACATTGACTGAGAAAAGACTGTACAGTGGACCCTGCATCAGGATCTGGAACAGGCAGTGATTTTTTTTTTTAAAGAATTCCCGTCAGCCTTTTGAACAGCACATCAAGTGCTGTGTTTCCCTCTGCCCCTGGAACCTTGTACCTCAGCTCCTTTTCCTTAGAAAGCCCTTCCACACTTCTGATGTGCATTTTATAGAGAGAATCCTAAAATGAAGATGACAGTCCTATGCACCACTCTATTTCTTAGCATTTTTTTTCTTTCTTCTTTAACTTTCCACTCCAGCAAGCAAAGTTTAACAGAATCAATTTCTCTATATGCTCGGTAAAATCCTCAGCAGAAGCCAGAGCTCTATACGCTCCCTTTAGTTATTTATTACCTGCCTCCTGCATACTGCATATGTTAAAAGATGTACTAGCAGCTTAGGAAACAATTAATCCTATTACTGCTTGGAGCATGGAAGCTGCAGTAGCCGGAACAGCAGCACAGGGAGCTGTGCAGAAGGACTGAGCTCACGGGAAAGGATCGTTCCAGGACATGGTCAAGCAGGGCACCCAGCAACTTGCTGGAACTACTTTGTGAAGATCCTGGTAGATCACCAGAAGAACCTAGAGGCATTTTGCAGTTTATCAAGTTTATCAACAAACTGCTGCAGATACCTTAAATTCCCAAAGTTGGGATGTTTCCATGAAACAACTCACCAGCTAAACCATCAGCACCACCACCTTTCTAGCTGTGCCCAGTAGCCCTGTGCACCCTTTCCCTGGCAAAGCCCTCACTGAGCAAACTCCTGCAAACCATTTTCATTCTCACAAATCTGCAGTAATCAACATTTGCTGCCCAAATCAGCCACCTCTGATCCAAAAGTCTCTCATTTTCCTGTGACTGACCTGTCACAGGAAAAGTCTGCTCTCTACTTGGAGATGGAGGCAGGTCTCGGTTTGTCACCTCAGATGACCTGATATTGTCTGAGTTCGACCAGGCCAAGGATGTTGATGCTGCCAGAGCTACAGCCTTTCAGAGGATGTCAAACAAGATCTCAGCTCCGGTGGCCAGGAGGGATCCCCAAACATTTTGCACTTAGACAGTGACATTAATGTCATGCCCTGGCCAAGCTCCATTCTGCTGTCAAAAAGCTGGCCCCTCACCAGCCACTCAGCAGAGAGGGCACCTGCCACGGAGCAGTCAGTTTGCTTTGCAATGAAGCGTGTGTACGAAGCGCGAGAGCTACCAGGAGGAAGGGAGGCCGCTGCACGGCAATATCCCCTGCAAACAGCAGCAGACCCAGGGCAGCTGTGAGAGACACCTGGGTATTTTACCAGCAGAGTCAGCAAGTGACATCTCTGCTCCAACTCAAAACAAACATCTCATTTTTCCAGTGGTTGCACACAGCTGGGGAAGTAGCAGTTCCCAAAAGAGACCCCTGAGTTCCCCTAGCCCAAGGCAGCCTCGCTCCCTGCCCGGCCCAGGGCTCCCCATTCGCAGCTCTGGCTCGAGAGCAAATGTTCCCTGCACTAAAACCCCAAGTCTAAACACCAGGAGCCATACGGCAGTGAAACAGAAATTCGAAAATAATGACAGGACTTCGTAACACAGTTCTCTACCCTGTAGTCCCTCAAAACAGCAATTCATTGCTTGAAATATGGACAGGAGTGATTTCAGAGCAAATCTGGCCATTGTTAACAGGCAGGGAAAAGCAGCCTCTGACTCAGGCTTTAGCTCCAGCTCCCAGTCCTACAAGCAAATGTTGGGGATGGGGAGGGATGTGAGAAGGGAAGGGAGGTTCCCCATCTGACAACACTGGTGCTCAAATCCTGTTTTAGTTTTAGACTTCAATTCAAGGCAGCTCTGACTCTATTTGTCTCCCTTTAATAACTGCTAATATTTACAAGGGTTTCCTGTAAAGTCAGTTTGCTTACAAGCAAATTCCATACAAGAGCTTTGATTCTCAACAAGAACATCATTAAAGTCAACAGGGGTTTTACTGTGGGTTTCCGATCCCATTCTCTAATCTCAAATAAAATAAACCCGATCCGAGCCAATTTAAACAAAGCAGCTACCAGAGCATTTAGAAGACAGCTCTACCTGTGGACTCCCATCGGCTGCTTCTCCCCTGTGCAGACAGGAGGAGAGGCACAAGAACAGTCTCCCTCCATAAGGGATGAGCAGATGAAATGCAGCAGCTGATGCATGGAGACAACACGGTCAAGGCCATGGTCCTGTCTTCCCACCCACCGCTCCACACGGAGCGACCGCCTCCATCTCCATCGGAGTTGTCATCTGCTCCAGGGGCTGCCACCACCCTGTGACACGCGGCTCAGGCCGGCATCAGGCTCCCACTGATGATCTTCTGGGTGGGCTACAGAAAAAATACTACCAATATTCCGTGTAACTTTCAAGGCATTATTAAAGCAATATTTTTTATGTTATTACCAAGGTTTAATACTGTTTTGAATTTGCTGTTGTGGAGTTCATTTTAAAGCACTTGATTATACTTTGAGAAGAAATAGTCTTACAGTACAAGTCATTTTCTCAAGTACACTTGAAGAAAGGATAGTCTATGGCTCAGTAAATACAACAGTCTGAAAAGTTATGAGCTATCAGACTAAGCTGAATTGACTTACTGATATTACCTGCAATGAATGAGTTTTAGATAGCCTCTCATAAATAGAAGACTACAGAGCCTACGATTTTATGGATGTCTTGTACTTATCAATATATATGAGAAATGATGCTGTCAGGCTTTCGAGGGGATACTGTGTGAACCACACCACTGTCAATTTAATTTTTTATGATTAAATATTTGGTGCTGTTAAAGGTTATTTAACATTTAATATAGCTGCTCTTCTACATAGCTGATAACTGTCATCTTTACATAATACTGTAGTTGAAAATGGATGGGGAAGGCATATTTTTTAGACGGTTCCTATTTTTTTTTTCAATTTACTGTTAGATTTGTTCCAGTAATAGAATAATATTAGGTAAGTTTAAAAGGCTTTCAATATTCAGATTTCAAAAATTTAGACTTAATGCCAGCTGCAGCTGAAGCAAACATTTGTTACTGAGGCTGCGGGAGCTTCCTTTGCAGTAGAAAAATCCCTACCAGGATGTGGTGTGGAAGGGCAGCTCATGGTGCAGGGAGAATCCTTGTGGTTCATACGGAATCCAATCAGTTTTTTATTTTTAAAAGAAACATCCTCCACTTAAATTTCACATTCCTGTTGGATTGTGACTTTTCTCTTGCCCCTGTTAAGGTGCAATTTCTTAAAACCAAAGGCATTACCAGTAAACTGCAGACTCTAAATGGAAAGATCCAGTGCTTATATCACTCTCAACTTTTTTTTCTCACTTAACAACTGAGCAAGTTCACTGGATTTCTGAAGCAAAGCCCAAAGCGCTTTTTTGTTTTCTGTGTACACACACATCAAGAAGATGGAGCTTTTAAAACACCGCAAGGCAGAAAATTAATGTTTCTATAATTAAAATAAAGCCAAAACGTACACACATAAAGAGCTACACACCTTAAGTGTCTGTAGAATCAGGTCAGCTCAGGTCTTGATCTCTATTACATTTTCTGTCAAGCGGATCTCTCTGTGGAACTGAGACTTCGTATTTACTCCAGTAGCACTTACTACGGTACATTTACCATAGTAAGAAATCTTTTTATTGCTTTTCAGTGACTGAATTATTTTCTTGTGCAATAAAACTCTTTATGCGGACTTGACTTAGTGAAGTATTGATGTAAAAATGCTAGCCTTCTTAATCTCCAAAAGCTATCATTCGATTTTGCTACAGTCCAGGGTCTTTGAATGTACTGCCCTGCATCCTGTGGCTAAGTTCCCATCAGCTGGCTCCTGAGCTTCATCACTGCATCCGAAATGCAGGTATAAATCATTGTTTTGCAGCCTGTAGTATCTTTCCTGTAACAGTGCTCATTTGTTGTGATGACAGTCTCTCAGAAACAGAGAAATGAGAAGCAGAAGTATAGCTTATCAGCCACATAAAAGAAGTGCACAGGCCTCCTGTTGCAGGAAATCGCATGGATAACAAACCATTGAGGTACCATCCATCCCCACAGAAACAGGGATAGTGCTCCCAGTCTGCTGGGCAAGCGTGTCCAGGATGGATGTGCTTGGACGGAGCGGCCGCGCGACCCCTCCTGCCCTGGGGATCCCTGGAGGTATCGGCCACTGAGGAGAACAGCTCAGAGGTCTCGTTTCAGGCTCTCTGCAGACTCCTCTGGATGTTGACTGTGCTGGTTTCATGTACATCAGGCTTTTAAGCTTTACTTCACGGCTATGAGAATTAACTATTCAAATTAGAAAAAAAAAAAAAAGCTATGCTGCTGTTACAAACACATATGTGTGATATAAATAAGCCCTGGAGCACTGGCTTTTAACCTGCCAATTCACAGCTGGGAGAGCCCATGCTCTTGTTCAAGTTGCTTGTGATGGCTGCTCTCCAAAAGCCCCGAGCAGAGGGGGCTTCTCTTCTATATGTTTCCAGATACTCAAATTACATCTCTAGCTCCCCAATAAAGTGTATTCATGTCAGAGTGAATCCATAAAATAAATAGGGCAGAAATACGGATTTCCATATAAAAAACACTAAGAAATTTTTGATGAAAATTCCAGATACTTGAAAGGCCTCTTCTATCTCTCTGCAGCAGAGGTAGGAAGGGCAGAAAATTATGACACAGTAATTACTATGATGGATGTTGAGCCAGTCCTTTCTATTAGATACACTGCTTGTGCAGGAACCAGCACTACAGATTGCATACCTCACTAAGCAAGACACTCGAGATTATAATGGGCTATATAGATTAACAACATTAGGTTAAAGCAGGATAATTCTTCTTCTTTCTCATTTCTATTCCTTTCCCATAGACCAGCCTCTGCTTTACATTTCTTCGCTCCTGTCTTCTGTGCTCTGATCTGCACATGAAGCAAATGCTTTCCAGTTTAGCCGGTGCAAATCTGGCATACCTTGATGGAAATCTCTAAAATTGCACCGGTGTAAAACTCAGGTATGTAAAGAATCAGACTTGTCTATTGCTAATTAAAGGTGACACTGTGTTTGCTTCTGCTGTCTCAGGCAAAGAGCAAAGTGTGCTGAAGATTCATCTTACTCCAAACCAGCATAAGAGCTGAAAAGGAAGGCCTGTCTCTGCACAGTGTAAATAATCTCTCTCTTGTTAGAAAAGGCCTATTTATAATTGTAGCAATTATTTCAGTGTCTGTGTGAGTCTGAAGCAGTGTAGTATTTTGCACATAAAGCCGAGACTGAACAATGCTCAGTGTTCATCCCTCCCAGATTTGGTTTGCTACCAACAAAACCTCAAAATGTGTTTCAGGAATTATCTCCCCAAATGCACCTTCACACCTAATGTTCAACTCGAATAAGCTAAAAACCTCTCTGAGCTCACACTCAGATCCCTGTCCCTTCATCACTGGTCCCCGCTCACCTCCAGTGCTGCCTCCTGCTTTCAGCTAGCTAATCCCCAAGGGCTGCTGCAGTGCAGAGCTGAGCACGGACTAATTGCACAGATATTCACCTAGCTCCTTCAGCTGGTTTCTTGAGTGTTTTCTCCTTGGCTACCCAGGTCTTTGCCAGTACCGTTGCAATGGCATTTAAAGGATTCTCCAGGCTAGACAACCAGGTTAAAGAGAACTTAGCCTGCAGGATCACAGTCGCACTAGACGTGGCAAAGGAGATGCAGCCTTTGCTACACTGGCCAAAATTCACTTTCTTCTCAGGTAACTTAGCATGTAAGTAATAAACTTTACTCAAGGTCTAAGTACCAGAGGTGCTGGCAAGCATAGCTTAGATCCGACTTCATTTAGTGACATGCTGGAAGCTGCTTGCAGGCCTGAGCAGACAAACACGCCGCCCTCCAGCCCCTCTGCACAGCTCAAAACAGAGATTATGGGGAAAGCCAGGGCACGGTGACCTGCTGCAGAGGGGCATGAGATGCCCTCTTCCTGCCCCTTCTCTTGGGCAGCCTCCCGGGGTCCTGTCCTTCCCAGGCCCCTCGCTCGGGCACACTGCGCTCCTGGAGCTGTTTGCTCTAGGTTGATCCTAAAAGTCCATTTTGGGGTGTGTCAGGGCTCCCTTCCAGTGCACTGAGGAACTAGATTCCAGTAAGGCTCATGAAGAGAGCTCTTAAATGTTTAATGTCAGCTGCAGTGGAGAAACATTGTAAACATTTCCTGTAATTGGTCTGCTTTAAAAATTTATTTCATGTGAAAAAGCAAGGGAAATAGCACACTGCACTCCTCTGCCTCCATGGCTCTGGGGCACTGGTAAAGCCTGAAATTAAAAAATAACAGAGAAGGAGTTATCTTGGCAGCATTTTTTGTCTAAACTGGCCCTCAGTCCCCCAGTTTGTCTAAACTGGCCACACTCTGTCCCCCAGGCAGGGCTATGGGGGGAGGCAGGGACACTGGCAAGTGCAGCCTGCGGGTCCTTCCCCTCATCCCCATCCTCAGCCCAAGAGTTTCTGCTGACCTGCAGAACCACAGAAACAATCAGCAAATGTCACAGAAGAGGAAAAGTGACGCACGAGCATAAAGAAGGGAGCTCGGTGACTTGGGTGACAGAGACGGAAAGGACTGGAGATTATTTGTGCTCTGCATTATCAGTCCTTAGGAGCAAAGATAACTGAGTTGATAATATGGAAGCAGACTTACCGTGAATTTATGAATTGGGAAGTCACTTTCTTACAACAGCCCACAGTAAATCAGTTTGTTCCTATGTTTCTCTAACTTGTTATGCATTCCCTACCTGCAAGCTGGCCTTATCTCTGCTTGCTTCCTATTTGTCAGACAAAGAATTCAAGATTTCTCCTAAATCAACTTGGACATTTGCAATCCTCTAGTTTCTTGCAAAAGGGAGGAAAATGTAGCTTATTCTTGCAAGTCCTAATTCATCTAGTTGCAATTTCTGCAAAATTAAGCTAATCATCATCTTACTTTGCAAACAGGTGAGCATCACTATACCTGGGCTCCAAAGAGCAGACTGAGTTCATGGAATAGTATGGGCTTAACATACAGGAAGGCAACAGTCATTCCTGCCTCTCCTGTTATTTTTATTTGTCAAAAGCTGAGGATCTCCTGAGTCCCAGATCCCATCCATCCAATGGAAAAGATATTTTTCGACATTCAGCCACTCAGCTCATTGCTGATCCAGGGAAAGTATGAGCTCTTTAGAATGGGACTTACTATTGGTGTTAACATATAAACTGTGCCTTTGATCCTGTGCAATTTGGTGCCTCTCAGTGCCACAAAACACAGACTTTAATGTCCCTTTTACCCCAGGATCTACCTGCCTAGAGCTGGTGTAAACTGTGATTCTTGTATCCATCCTGTTTTGCAAGACTCAGAATCACTCATATTTCTGCAGGAAAAAAAGAATCCATCCTTCGTAATCCAGAGTAAAAATAATTATTGGTTTTGCTAAAGAGATTTTTTATTGGGATGTTTTCTACATTCCCTCTCTAAAGTGCCTGTCATTTTCTCTTACTATGCACGTAAGAAAATAATTTGTCCTGTCAGAAGTTCGGAAATAAAGGGTCTCTCTCTTTTCCTCCAGACACACCAATTGCCTGGCTTATTTTTTATTATACATATTAGAGTGCTGTCTGCGTGCGTGCAAAAGACAGAGCAAGACAGAAATTACTGCAGGAAACAGCTTAGCGAAATCAGGTTTGCATTTAGCCAGAGTTCTGTCCTGAGGCCAAGTAAACGTAACCAGAGTGAGACCGAAGTGGCTCAAAGTGACTCACAATCAAGACCAGACTCAACTTGGGTCAAAGGCTCTACTTTCAAC
>JAVCKT010006815.1:0-11733 GCA_032273925.1 Rhynchotus rufescens
TGGATTCCAAAGAACAGTTTTGCCAAACGTTATAGAAAGGCTTTTTTCCCCTTTCCCCTTCTTTTCCCGTCTTTCCTTTTCCAGATGTTTTGTCTCTCCCGGTGGCGCTCCGGCAGGAGGTGGGACTGGCTGCAGTCCCTGCTGCTGTGGCAGGATGTCAGCAGCAGAGCCCAGGTAGCGCGGTGGGAAGGAGCTGGGAGCAGCGAGCACCCGCGTACCAGCCTTGGCACCTGTGCCGCAGGTGACAGGCGGGAAGCTCCCGGTGCTCCGCGCTGCCGCACGAGGAGGTGCCCGCGCACCCCGGGAGCCGAGCACGAGCGCCGCAGCATCCGTTGCCTCCCGCGGCTGCTGCTGCTGCTGCTGCTATGAATTCCACTTCTCTTATGATCTGTAATGACATTTTAGGGCTGTTTAGAAGCCTTACTCATTAACTTTCATGGATGTTTGTGGTAACATCCTTGTTTCACTTCTCTAATCTCTTTGGTAGGTTTTCTTAACGTATACAGCAAACTGAAGAGATCCCTCTTGTTTGAAAGGGCATTAGCAAGAAATGGGGTAAATGCCCATGAACCCCGCAGTGAACAGCCCTGGGGAGCAAGGCAGGATACTGTACTGTGCTGCCCAGGGTATTGCACAGCAGGGCGATGTGGTCTGTACTGAAACGCATGGATTTCATGCAATTTCTATTTTATTTAACCCAAACTCCTCTTCCCTTTATCATCCTTTATCATTTCGTAAATGACCATCATAATAGCTTTTGGAGTGATAGATACCATTCGGTAGTTCTGATTTTAAATAAAAGCACTCTACGTTTATACTTTCTTTTGTCTTATTTCTCTTACTGGGTATTTTAATTTGAGTATGTGTCTGCTAGAAGAGGTAAAACAGTGAATGAGTTAAAATAGAAATGATACATAGCTTTTTTTTTCCTGGGATGGAGATATAAGAACACTGCTTTTTTTTTTAAAAAAAAAAGAAAAAAGTCCTGCAGGTATTTTAGTCCTCTTTGTAGCGGAGGAAGGAAGAATTCATTAGCACAGCTGGAGTGTTGTAGATGTCCTTAATTTGTTACTGTTCAGAGAAGTGTAGTTGTTGTGCAGCTGTTTGTGAGAATTAAATCCTCTGTAGTAGCTTACACTTCCTTCAGTGTTGCTGTTGCACAAGACCAATTTCATGCAATGAATCATTTATTTCAATTAACTGCAGAATATGTAAGTGGTTTGGTAAAACAAATAATTGTTTTAAAATATCTTGGATAAAACAAACGGCCTAGAACTCGCTCCTTGAATAAGGGCAATGCTGCACAGAATTACTGCTATTATAATAAAAGTATGCTAAGTCTTTCTTTTGTATTTCCTTTGTCAAATAAACAAAAAAAGCAGAAAGATGCATATTTTATAGTTAGTCATTTCAAATACAAAGAAAATACTTTTTTTTCTGAAAAAAAGTTTTGAAATACAAAATTACCCGAAAGAGAAAATACTGCAGTTTTTTGATCCAGGATTGTAACTCCTCCAGGAAAAAGGAATATACTTTCAGCATTGTTCATTTCTCTCATCTTACCTTGTATTTGAGAAAAGAAAAATCCCAAGTTTTATGTAAGAATGGGCCTAAACGTTGAGACAAATTATTCTTAAACACCACGCTTGGTGAAATTTAAGCAGCCGTAAGATGAATCTAAGGATGATAATCCTAAATGAGCAACTAATGTAAATTGCTAAGTTTTAATGTAAATTGCGACTGACTTTTCTTCTCATTGTTAAAATTAGACTGCCATTAATATATCATAGCTGGAAATGTTCCAAAAGACCTTATTTTGTATTTTTCAGTAAGGTGTACTGTGAATGTTAGTAAAAGAGAAATAAATTAAGCAGCACATTTACTTGTTTGAACACTAAAGGTTAAGTTTCCTAGTAGATTCAGTACAGCAGTTTGAAGCTCCCACCAATAGTAACTCAGTAATAATGATCATAATAGCAGCTAGATTTTCATTTAAGTTTAATTAGAAAGATATTTTTAAGTGGGTACATTTTCAGTTTGTTTTTTGTTTCTTGTCAGAATAGCCCCATTATGAATTGGGGCAGATGGAATTATATTAAAATAATCCTTGGTATTATTTAAAGTAATAGCCAGCTGATTACTTGGACACCGTCACGCTTTGCATATGTGACTGTCAGTTGTCATGTCTCTCTTTATTTGTTTAGAAAATGTCAGAAGATATGTAGGCCATCGTGTAGTTTGTCTTTAAATTATGTAATAGCAGATCCCTTACTGTGGTTGCATAGGATGTTAATGTCTCAGTATTTCTCATGTGCCACAGGCACTTTCCCCCTCGGAGGCTGAAGCTCCAGGCAGGGTCCAGGTCCTCACTCATCCCTCCGTGAGCCCCAGGATCCAGGGCAGCTGCAGGGCACTGAGCAGACCCCCTAAGTCTGTCCTCAGGGTGCTTCCTTGGATGTCTTAATCCCTGGACGAGGCTCTGGGTGCCTCCACATGATGGTCAATGTTGTATTAAAGTGATTTGGTAGGGTGACTCAGGAAAAAATATCTAATTCATATGAATATAACCTTCCTAAACAGTGGCTATTTATCTGCTACTCCTCGGGCAGATGCTAATCTGAGTGTTTCAATGGCTATTTATCTAAGTTTTTTTACTGAAGAATCTTAAATTTTCACTGTTATATAGCTTAGAATGCCTTACCAGTTTGTAAGGTGTTATATATATTTAGTGTGTATGTATATATATAAAAAACAGCTATTGCTGACCAAAAGCGTTTATAATTTTATAATTGACTTTGTGAGTGAATTTATAATGTTTCTGAGCCTAAACATATTTCTCTTTCATGCCTGCAGTTACCCCTGATTTATTTGTATAGTCGAAATTAAAATTATGTAGCTCAATCTAATTTTCTGTTATTGATAGATTTATTTGTTTGACCTTTTCTCCAGCGTTGTGTTCAGAGAGAGGCAGACTAGCTTGTGTATGTGGAAACAAGGACAGCAACAATTTCTGTTGCAGGCTCTCAGCCTTGTACTTAAAAATAGCAAATAACAGAAGTGTCAGTATGAATGGCTTTTCAAATATTACACTAGAATATATATGCTGAAAATTCTCGTAGCTTGTCTATTTTAATATTTATATTTGAGAGTTGGGGCTTTTTTTCTCTTTTGTCAACATTTTTGGCCTTAGCAGAATCATCTCCCCTTGGAAAGCAGACTTTGTGCAAGATTAATTCTAAAGGTCTTTACATTTTATGTTTTTTTATTCTAAAAAGCTCTTATGAGTTGTTTTTGTCTGCAAAAGCTGCTTGGAATTTTTTATCACAAAATCCATTGCTAAATCTGGGCATTATTGGCCAGTCTTCAAGGATATAAAAATTTCCTGGAGAAGGTAAAGATTCTGTAATGCCAGGGTTGTCAGCCTCAGGATAAAGTGTTCAGGGAGGGCGGATTTTTTTTTTTTCTTGCTTCTTTTTCCCTCAAAAAACCTGAAATGTTTCCAGTGACCTTCAGCTCACAGATTCAGTCTGTGTTACTCTCTCAGAAAGAGATTTCCTTGGTCTGTGCTTGACCATACTGAAGGAACTCTCCTGGTTAGGAATGGGAATACTAGTGTCCCCCGCAATATGAAAAGCTTTAAATTCAGGGGGCACTGAAATGAGCAGAAGAATCTTCTTTTTCCTGAAATATGGGAATTCATCTACATAACAAATCAGAGTATCTTCATAAATTATGTGCAAAGAAAATAGTCACAGCTGTAATTACGATCTTCGGGGTTTTAGGAGTTTTTAAGCAATCAACTGCCTTTCACAAAGTGGGATTCTTTTAAAGGGATTCTTTTTCAGTCAGACAGACCAGCGTTAGTGTGCAGCTACTTTTGGACCCTTCCAGATAAACAGGCATAGATTTATCTGTAAATTATGTGAGCAGAATATCTACAAATTTTGTAGTCATGCTCGTTTTATCTTTGATAAGCCTGAAGATGCATATAGACAAATGCATAAAGCAGAAGGTGTAAGACAAGCTAGGCAAGATCTTGCCCAAACCTTCTTGACTTGCAAGATCTTCCTTCATTAGAAGGTCTTTGAGATCAGTTCTTTCTTGGGTTACAATAAAAAATAAAATAATCAAAGTGCTGCGTAACTGTAGCTTAGATACTCCAGTCAGATTTGCTGTCAGAAATCTCTCCAAGTGGATATTTCACAGTGCTGGGTTGTATTTCTTTCTTTATACTTCTGAAAAAGCATCTCAGAGAGATGAGAAGGTATCGTGAGTGGTTCATTAGCTTCCAACTACCTCTCTTACCCTGAGCATGACTGGGCTTCATCTGTCACCAACCAGCTACTGTGGTGCCCATATTCCTGCACATTCCATTTGGATACAGAGCGTTACTGGGTAAGTCCATTTTCTGTCAGCAGGTCTCAACACAAATTTGAGTTTTGTTGACTATAAACTTCCTGTCAAATTATACCCCTCTGCCAAGAGCTGGGCTTGACCCCAGTCCTTCAGCAGTAGTGTAAATTGCCAGCATCACCCTGTCAGTGTCTGCTGTCCCCAAAATTCTTTATTTTGCTAGTTAGAAGTCCCAGCAGGTTCTTTGGAATATGTCATTTATCACCCAAATAAAATATTCCTCCTCTTTAACATTTTTCAGCATTTGAAGCAGTTCCCTGTCCAGCCCATTCCCAGTTGCTCCCATCCAAATAGCTGACAAGTGGGCCTAGCAGGGAACAAAGGAATTTGCCTTAAGCAGATGGTTTATTTTAAGAGGATGCAGTAGCACTAATGTTGAAGAAATGACAGGATACTCTCTGCAGTCAAAAAAAGATTTTGGAATGTATGCAGTGGCATAAGGCTTAGCTGCAGCCACTTCTTGAGAAGAAATAAAATGTTAAAATATGGGAAATATGATTCTCTGCATTGAACGGTGAAGATAAATTATGTTCTAAACAGCACCTAAGTCTTCAGCCTAGGAATTCAATAGAATAAAACGATTGTAAGTACCTTGGAATTGAGACTGCATGATTCTGCAAAAATACCTTAGGAAATGTCTAGGAGATTTTTTTTCCAGCATTTTTTTTCTAAAGTCCATAACTCTGGATGTAAAACAAACTGTTTGTGTGCTGTCCTTAGTCTGAAAAATGAGTTAGAACGTGTCAGTGGTCTAGGGGAGTTAGCGTGGGCTGACTCAGTACTTGAAACAGTAAAAACACTTTTAGTTTGCAAAGATTCTGGTTTCTCTTGGCTGGGATGTCCTTTCTGTCCTCTGGCACAGTTTACTTGATTTTTCAAAGAAATATTGGATGTTTGTTACCCATTTATATCTAAGAAAAGCAGCTTGCTTCTCCCACTGGTATAATATGCCTTTGCATATTGCAATGCAGTATTTGGTGAGGAAGCCTACAGGACTGGATAACCTCTAATGAGCATCTGCCTTTGGATATTTGGCACTGTTATTAGCAATATACTATTGGGATCACAGGCTCCTGTAATAAATTTAGCAGTCTTGGCTGTACTATCGTTATACTTCTCTAGCACCCCTCAGAGCTAGAGAATTTGAAAAGTACATCTTTTATTCTTACCATGGTGAATGCCACTGCATGAATAGGAAGCAAACCAGGAGTGCACTTTTATGAAGATGTGACATTTAAATTTTGATATCTACTGCCTTCCTCCAGCTGTATGCTGTGCTGCTTTGCTTTGCCCGCGAGGACAACCCGGGGCACACCTACTGCAAGGTTATCAATGACAAGGATGGGGAAGAGTCAACAAGGGAAAGATAAGGTCTTGGAGCTGCACAATATATGCCGAAATCAGAGCATGATGTGCTCAGAGTTCCTGAGCACACTGCAAAGGGAAGTTGGCAAAGGCAAATACTCCAGTCTGAGGGATGTGTTGAGTTTCAGTGAGGTGCCCTGGAGTTCTTCAGGTAAAGGAAAATAATGAATTCAAATATTAGAGTGTAAAATAGGAAACATACAACATAAGCTACAACCATAGTTGATCTCAGGAAGAACTCTTTGACTTACCTGTAATTACTGCAGAAAATTATTATGAACTCACATGGATCGTAGTGGGATCCTACCTGAAGTACCTTGCACTTTTTCAAGTCTATGTGGTTTTTACATGTAGACAGTCAAATGCTGCTTTTTGAAACCATGATGTATTTACTCTTACAAGATAGAGAAATAACCTCTGAAATTAACAATACCTCAAGAGATACTTGAACACTTCTCACAATTTATAACTAGCTATACAGGCTTTGCAAGCTCTCAGTTCAGCAGGAATCATCCAGGCGCTTGCAAAGCACTAGCAATCAAGGGATACAAACATCTAGAGCTGGTCTGCCTTCATGTCCCTGCTTCATAGCAATTCTTTTACTGTATGTTCACTGGCAAATAAGGATGAGCTCAGATACATGCCCAGAGATACGATGTGTGGATCCAAAATTTTGTAGCCAGTACTTCGCTCTCTCAGATTTGCATCATTAATCTCCTATGAGGTATTCATTTCAGAGATCCAGAACTACTGGTGCAATCTGTGGGGCAATCTTGGGGCTTCTAAAGATGAGTGCTAGAAGAATGCATTTTGGGATGGAAAACAGATAACTGGAATAATTTTTAAAACGAATGCAAAACCATCCAGATAATGGATGAGTCAGGAGAATTTGCTGGACTTGATCCCGAACTCCTAAAATTCCCTGGCAGGGTTTAATTTCTCTTCTAGCAGTGCAAACTTTTCCACTTAAGACAGTGCATTTGCAGTAGTGGTTCTACTTTGTGGTGTGCTCACAATATTGGTAATAACACAATTTGCAGTGTTATATTTCATCTGTTGATACGTATTACCTTGTAAGAATATTATATAGGGGCATAGACAGCAAAATGCAAATATAAGTTAACAACATAGCTGTCTGTCAGCAGAAATCTTACTTACAGACTATATGATTCCACTCATGATCTGTAGGATTATCAATATGGAGATTGTGTTCCTTTCAGAAAGCCTTTACCTTTTAAAAGTCCTTTCTTCAACAAGGAGATGGGAATAACGTACTTGGCTTGTTTGGGATGAGACATTAGATGTCCTTGACTAGATCATATTTATTCTATGACATCCAAAAACACCAACTGATGCACTGCAAGCAGATTTTGCCCCCTAATGATTCTCCACACTCAGTGGTTCCCTAATGGTTTCACATTAATACTTAAATAAGGTGTCTTCCTTTTTTTCTTGTATTCCTATCCAACTCTTGTTCTTATTTATATTAGAGTAGCTCCTAGAACACCCTGTTAGGATCAGGAGTCCCTGTACCAGATGCTCTACAGATATGTAAGAAGATCCAGTTTTCTCTGTATCAGCTATGTTCACATGCTAAGATATTTTTAAAAACAATTGTATAGATACATTAATTAGAAATAATAAGGGACAGATTGGTGATAGTTTTGATTCCCATAGTTTTATCTGATGAACGTTGTGCTGTGTCTGGCTGATCAAGTGCTCTGAACTCAACACGGGAAGGCTGCATAGTTGGTTATTCCTTGGGAGAACTTCGTGTCTTGTTTCAGACATTGGAGAGGGTTCTTAGTAGCTAACTTCTGGGGAAATGTAAAAAAATAAACGTATTTATTGAAATAATTTCCTTACTGACTTACAACTCCGTGGCCACATTTCCTGCAGATTAATAAGGCAGGATTCCAATTGCATTGTCTTCTTGCATAGAAAGAAATTATGAGATTTGCACAGAGATGTGTACGTGGTTGAAGGGGTGTTGAACCAAACGGAAGAAGAATTGGGCTGGAATGTGGAGAGCTGCAAAGTGTCACTCCGTGTGCGTTTCCTTGGTCATTTTAGAGGAAGACCAGCAGGGAGCAGGGTTGTGCCGCACGCTGCCCTCGTGCCGCCATCGCCCTCAGGGGCCTTGCCCAGCGGCCTGCTGTGGGATGCGCTTTAAAATTCTGCTTCCTAGAGAAGATTCGTGTATACAGTCTGAAAACGGTGAGATCAGCTTTAAAATGTTACTATAAGATAGCCCAAAAGTTCAAATAGGAGAAGGCAGAAAACAGTCAAACCTGGAAAAATAATAATAACCTCCCCTTACACCCCAACACACACAATACCCCACCTGCAAACACCAGAATGCTGTGATTTAAGTCACAGTTTTGACTGGTTGGACCTGGTGGTGTTTGGGGTACATATCTGGAAAACCACAGTCGTGGGTTTCTTCCCTTTACATATTTACATTTGCCATGTATTTGCCAGATTGATCTTGTTGCACTGCCAGTTACAAGCGGAAGCTGGGAGCTTTAGCCCTTCCGTCCCTGCGCAGCTCTGACAATAGAATTAAGCTCCTAAATGAGGCTAGCAGGCTGTGCAGAGTTGTATGTGGCCTAAATTTAGATGTGGTGTAAATAGTGTTGCAAACTCAGTTTGCATGCAATGAAACTGTGAGGTAATAAGCAGGAAAAATGGCTGGAAGAATCGATGAGACAAACTATGGACCTTATATATCTACCACAGTGATTACACCAACTTATCTGCCCATATAAAACAGACTGTATAAACAAACTGTATAAAATGTGAGACAAGCTACAGAGACCTCACAAATGTAGGTTAAGACTGGATCCTTTGAAAACATTTTTGGAGAGAATGCTTTTTGTCCATGTACATGAGTGATAGTATCACAAATCTACTCATAGAGAAGTGTCATTTGGGAAATGAGTAGAATTTGCTTGCATAAAATCAAGCATTTGTATTAAAAAGAATATACATATCCATCCCTAAACCCACTGGAGTTTTGTTGATAATGACCAGTTGTTTCTCCTCTTCTCTTTTACTGCTGCATTTTTTCCTGTTTTCCAAATCTTGTGCTAATTAGCCCCCTACCTGCCTTTTCCCAATGCCAGTTCTCACTGTCTCACACCATGATCAGTGCCTGAATCCCCTTCCTTCTGTCTTATGCTGGCTGAAATCCATCTCTCTGCATGATAAATATGTTAATTAATTTTCTCATATACCAGACTATTATATAAAATTTTAAACTTGTTTTATCTAATCTTTCATATTAATCACATAGCTTCTTACAACATGTATGTAATTTCATGTATGTTTTGTAATACCACTGGGATAATTAAGAGGCCACATCTCCAACTATATACTTCTGTGTTATCCCTAGTAACTAAAAGGAGACAGAAACGCACCATGAGGCATCCATCTCAGGCTGAATCTGTTCTTCTCCCTGTCCGTTTTCGATACATTCAGTTGCTCTTTGGAAGAGCAGGAACCTGCCTGGAAGGGGGGGCTGCGGAGGTGGCGAGCAGTGGGATGACACTGTGCGTTAGAACTGCCGTGCTGCAAAGGACAGGACAGGACAGAGCCGTGGGAAGCATCCATGCCGCAGTGTTACAGTTTCCACAGACTGTTTTGTGCCTATCAAAGGTAAAATCTCTGCCAATATTAAATATTCTATTTCCATAGGATTTGCCACCCAAGTGTGTGGCACATGATACAAACATCAGTTGTTCCTGTCTTTAAGTGTCTACAACCAGATGCTGAAGATGCTCCCAGTAAGCAAAAGTTTCCATTTTCTCTAAAGGGCTCTGTTGCTAAAGAGATTAGTTTAGGCCCCGTAAGCCAAATTGTTAATATTATTTTCAAAACTGTTAGCATTAATATGTATTCTGGAGGCGCAAGTATCTTATCTCTATTTATAATTCCCAAAATTCTGCCCTCAAAACGTCATTGGCAGTGAGTTTAACAACATTTCAAGAATGATATTCTTTTTAATATTTTTACTGCTGTTGAGATGGCTCATCTATTAGTTTATTAAAAATCCTCTTGTTCTGATAATCTGAGAAAAAAGATTCTCCTAATCTCCATACCCATCATACTCCTGGTTTGTCCTGTTGCAGTCTTTTCAATCTTTCTTTGTAAAAAACATTTTTTGTACAATCTTGTATCTTTCCTCTGCAGTGCCCCTGGTTCTGCAGCTCCCTTTTTGGGAGGGATCACACATAAGCATAGAATTCAGGTGAAGACCTGTCACCAGTTCCTTTAGGGTATTATAATGGTTCCCATGTTATTCTCCATCCAATTGTATATGTATCTTAACATTGTGTTCCTTTTTTCTTGGCTAAAGATATACACAAAGAAAGCTCAGATCTTTTACGGATCTTTCTACAGCTAACTTAAATGCCACAAAACTTATTTGCACTGATACAGTTAATTTAGAGCTCTCATTGTAAAAAAAAAAAAATGTAAATGTGATCATTTCTTTAGGTGAGATTCCTGCATTTAAGTTTGTCTTCATATTGCCTGTTCTACTTGTTGTTTAGGATTTCTGAAGTTGTTCATGCTATTTTTGATTCTGACTTATGTCAGTCATCTGCAGATTTTTTAATTTACTGTTCATTACTCTAGCTAGAATATCAATTCCTGTATTAAACGAAAGAGGACTTAGTACTGAACATGGACCAATACACTGCTATGGTAAAAATTAACTACATATTTTTATTTTTCACTTTAGAACCAGCTTTTGACCAAAGATAGGTTTTAGAACTTCAAATTACCTTTGTTGGGTTCGGTTTTAGGAATTTTGCATTTTTAAGGGTTGTCCATTTGTTCAAGTAAGGAGAAATTAACTTTATTTCTGTATTTTTTATTTTGTTAGCACCCAGCAAACCAGCAACCTCACTGTGAGTGCGCTTTACAAATATAGGCACATAAGAACCAAAATGAGGCATCTTGGTATATTAGAAACCTTTTACCATCTCATTGGTTTTATTTTAGCTGCATTATCAGCCACTACTCTGCTGCAATAGATATGAAGCTGAAAATGCTAATGTACATGCACAGTGCAGTGAAAGAAAACATCAACTGAATCAAAGTCCTTTAATTCAATTTTGTCAATGCCTACTAATCTTCTTTTGCTATTTTTCTCCTCTTATTGTCATACAGCACTGAGACCTCATTAGCGCTGTCTTGCTTTGCTTGTAATAGCTTTTCTTTAAATCCATTAATGCTCCCAATGGGATTACTCCAAGAATCTGAAGGGAATCTTCAAGAGCGGATTGTTACATTTTAAAAAAGCAGCGTGTCAGTCCTACTGGTAAAAAAGTTAGTGAATTCTTGATAATCATGTCTCCCTCACCGATGTGAACAGTAGCTTTGGCAGGAAACCTGTATTTATTCCCCGTACATCTGTGATAAAATTGTAAAAGTAATCAGAAGACGGTCCGTTACTGTTTTAAATGACTGGGCTGTAAGACGTCCTTGAAACTCCCTAAATTAAAACAAATAAACAAAAAAACTCTCATGTTTGGTTGTCCACTTGGCTTTGATTTCACTAAGTTTTTGCAATGGGACATTCAGCAGCCGGAGGGACCCGGGAAACTGGGAAAGGCCTAGAAACACAAAGCTGCTGCTGCTACCATCGTAGTCCTCTCGGTTACTGTTTACCAGCAGGAATGGCTTTATCTCATTACTGTTCCCTTGGGGTCTAAGCCTAGCCCACACACATACCAGAATATTTAAATATGTATAGAAACTATTTTCAAACCCTTTGAATCAAGTTTTCTCTCACCCCAGCTGGCTTTACTTCTGCGTTGTGGTCTCTGTTGGGTTCCCAGGCTGAACTTGTAATTCTTTCATGAATGTTTCCTTAAGGGAAACCACAAAATCTGCTGACACCAATGAATTTCAGCATTTGAAAGACTAAATCGTCTCTAAACGTCAAGT
>JAVCKT010006817.1:0-21961 GCA_032273925.1 Rhynchotus rufescens
CACAAAATTGTTAGGAAAAAGATACTAAAATTCTTCTACTTCAGCTTCTTATTTTCAAACAAGCCAAGAAACAAACAAAAAAAGAAGTATTTTACTTTTCTACGAAGTCAGGGCAGGCCTAATACTGTGTTCACAGCTTCATGAAGAGCCCTGGAATCACTTGGGGCTGGGGAGGGAGATTTAAATTTGGACATGAAATAACATGTAAATCCATGTAAATTTGGACATGAAAGGTCTACACTTTGCTGTTAGAGCAAATCTGCCTCCATCACTAAGTGCAAGAAGCAAAATGCATGGAAGATGTTGTGGGATCCACAAAGGAGCTTGTTGATCGTCAATGGAAGCCTAGAAGAAGATTTGGAGTAAAATGTGACTTCGGGTCATTTTCTTGAGAGACCTCAGCCCTTCCTGATTGCATCGACTTAAGCAAGAGGAATGGGGACTGGAGTCCAGGAGTCAGCAGGAAAATGTGAGATGAATGGATAGTGTGCAATAATGATTTAAATGCTTCACTATGGACCATTTTTGAAGCTTCCTTAGGAATTTCATGTTGCTGAAAATGATATATTTTGCATTTGAGCACAGAGATTTTAGCTCTGTTTGTATGAATGGTTTATTTGACCCAGAGAAGACAATTTCACCTCTTTCCCATCTTCTGTAACAAGACATATGGATCGTTAAAGTTTAAAGGGATTTCTGCAGAAATTTTCCTCCCAAAATGCACCCATCTTGCCATGAGCTTTGTTAGTTTTTATTAGTTTGCTTTGTTTTGAGATGCCTTTTTTGTTTGTTTTTGCTATTTTTTCCCTGGATTAAATAACTGCTTTATCATATTTCTGCTAGATATGAATTAAGAATTGTTTTTTTTCATAATCATGGTAATTCCTGATGGACAGTTATGGATATCACAAGTGTCCTGTGATATAATACCTTCATGACTAATAGAAAAATGGCTCACCTTTGGAAAACCTGCTGTTCTGGAAGTTGTGACTTTGTAGTTTTGGCTATCAGGAACATATATTCATCTTTACTTTTACCATTAAAAATATAAGCAAGGATAGTAAACCAGAAATGCACTCCACAGAAAACAGAGGAAAATCAATTATGTTTCCTCGGATTGCTTTACTTAATGACTTCAATGAAGATTAAAATATTCAGATAATAAATACTAAGGAATCAGGCATGAAAGAGGCATTCCTTTTGCTTTTACTTCCGTGTAAAAGTATTCTTTTATGGGCAAATTGAGAAATTATTTTTAAGAGCCCTTTATTTTTTCAGTTACTCAGTCGGATTGATAAATACCTCTGCTTCCACGTGCTAAAAAGAACGTGATTGCAGAGGAAAGCTTAAAAAAAGACTAGAGCACAAAGGATGAAATCACGTAAAATAAGCCAATATCCACTTTAATTATTTTAATAACTCATGAATGTAGGATATGTGAGATAAAATTTTTAAATGTTTGAGGTGTTTGATGTTTCTGCTTTGAATGCAGCCCTCCTGAGGGATGGATCCAGCTGCCAAGCCTGGGTCTGAATCCCTTTTGCAGCAAGATTTGGCCCTCACACTTTCGATTTCTCTCTAAAAATGGGTGCTTGTTCTTTCCAAGTTGTCTTAGGTGGCCTGTTCTCCCAGTCTTTCCTCGTGGGCATCCCTAGACCACCAGAGCTACATCAGCTCTCCTACTACCACTGTTAATTAGTGATACGGTGGGTGCATAAATCTCAGCTACATCCGAAGCATCTTGAGATGTGATGCTATGACTCGATGGAAAGGTCTTTTCCATTCTTGATATTTTTGATGGTCCAGATTAATGCCTATCAGTTCTGAGCCAAAATCTGATATCACCAGTGAGAATATCATGACTCAGTGCACTTGATTCCTGACTTTTTCCACTATAAACAAGGGAGAAGCAACTCCATCCCTTTCAGTTCTGAACCAGACTCTGAACTATAGATTTTCTATAGGTCTTTTCAACTATTTGTGACTTCTCTTATATCAAAATACCACCTGGGAATTCAACTTTCCAGCCCACCTCTCTTCCATTACCTCAACATAGAAAAGCCATTTCAGGACGGTGGTTTTGTTATAAATCATTGATGGGGGATAAATTATTAAAGCAGATTCATAAAAAATGAAAGATTTTTTTACACAGACAGGCGTCCTGACAGTAACCCAGATATGTCACAAAAACTGATTGCCACCAAACAGGAAATCTTGCCCCTCGTCAGAGCACAGAGAGGTAAACTATGAAAGATGTATGAGAACGGAAGGAGAAATTAAGTGACTGGAATGACAGAGTGGGTAATAAAGAGATCAAGGCAAAAGAGGCAAAAGGGGAAAGACAGTGAAGGAAAGAGGGAATGAATGGAGGTTAAATAATTCAGGTCAGGATTTTTTAAGAGTCTTGGAGAAACAAGGCAGCGTAGGAGTTTCTGGGAAAAACAAACAAAAACAAAGAAAAAAAATCATTTAAACTAAAAATCACCCATACACACAAAACTCTAGCAGTTTTGCCCACTTTATACCAAGGGCCTCAAATCCTGTTTGCATCTCCCTTTGCTTCAGACCACCAGGCAGGTCTGCTGATGCTCAGCGGCTTTGTCTGAGGGCTGTCCCCAGCCACCGAGCTCCTTCGGTTGCTAACTCATTAAATGGAAATAACCCGTCACATTAGGAGTTTTGCAGCATTAATCGATGTTAATGCAGCCAGTGCCTCCCGTGGGCAAAACTCCTCCTGCAGATTTTGCATGATGGCCCATTTATGTTAGAGGGTTATTGAGAAAGGTAGGAAATCATTGCCCAAAAGGTAGGGCAATACGATGGCTGGTAATACGATTATTTGGGAGAATGGGAGGAATTTGAATGGGGGGAATAATAGGGGAAGAAAGGCTAAATTGAGAGAGACATGAAAGGCAGCAGGAATCAGAGGGCAGCAGCTGATGAATTAGGGAGGAGGAGGAGGAGGGGGGATATCAGCAATGCAGAAGCAGTGAAGATACTGAGATTTATTAGCATTTCTTAATAAACAGTAAATATTCCAGCTTGTGGCAAGGTGAAAAATTGGGAATGAGAGGGGGAGATATTAAGTGAAATCTGAAGTTGCATTTTTATAAGAAAAAAGAAAAAAAAATCACTTTGGTTGATCTGAAATATTTTGCTCAGTTAAAAAAGAAAAAAAGAAGTAGTCATGAGTTAACACGTATATTTTCTAAAGTGGGTATCTTCTGCTCTGATTCGGATCAGTGCTGAAATCAACTCTGCTCTTTCAAAATTAATCTCTGCGAAATTTCACATTCCTATTTTGAAAACATTTCCCTTTGGTTTTAATTGCCCTCTAATTTCATAGGTCTTTTTAATCCATACAAACTCGTGGGTTTTTTTTTGTGGGAGCTGAACAGGCAAAAATCTTGATCCGGGATGGCTCAATAGAGCTGTAGATACCTACAAGCCATTGACCTTAAGACATCAGAGAAGCCACGAGGTCCCACTTGGCCAGGACCAGGAAGCTCCAGGATCTGCAAGACCTCTACAGTCCACGATCATGTGGAGATTTGGACTGGACTCCTCTCTAACTGTGCAATCATGGTAATTATGCACACACAAAAAATTAATTACTTAATCATGTGTAACGAGGACCCTTTAGCTACTAAGCTACGCATAGACTCAGTCCAATTATTCACAGCCATGTAATCTACTTCTCTTTGTATTGAATATTTCATTAGCTGCTATTCACATCTTCTCGGAGGTGCTTTGCAATGGTTCAGTGATTGGATTTGTTCTAGTTTCTTCTTGGCTTGTTCAAACTCTGTCATTACAAATATTGCGCTGTATTTTATCCCTTTAACAAGAAGAGGAGGTTCTTTCCACCCTCCCTGTTGCCAAAGAGAAATCACTACCTTGCAATCACCAAAATTTGAGGGATTTTGGGGGGTTCCTACCTTGGCTTCATGGTCCACCCCATGGGTGGGGTTCAGTCTTTTAGCCCTGGCCATTGATTTAGCAATGACACAGGATGAAAAATAAATGGAGGCAGTAACCAAGGTTCTCTGCAAGGGATGTACTCATTTTTAAATGGTCAAGTCATGGCTGGAATCGCTCTCATTTTTCACCTCTACCCATCAGAATTCCTTGTACATGAGGAATACATTTATAGGAAGAGAGCATATATCAGGCCTATGGAAATACTTGGAGTTTTTCCAAATAAAATGTAGTTTTCTTATAAACTAGACCCAGAAATCCAATTCCACTCTTTTTGGGTCCTATCATATTCCACGAAAGCTGCCCAGCTTTCCTCAGCCTGATAAAGGAGATTACTTGGGTAAATGATTTGGGAGAGAAAAGTAGCTTTCTGCTTATTCTGCCTAGTGTTAGCAAAAGTGAATCCTTTACTAAGTGTTGCAACATTTCAGACTAAAAGGAGGAATACTTATTGGAGTGTGCAGGCATAATGCTTTGCTGGAACTGCAGTCTGGATGGCTCACGTCTGTGTCCATCTACAGGGAAGGGACAGCAGGGCTGGACCACATCTTCCATAATGTGCTATACATTGTATGCACACAGAAAGCCTCCTTCTGAGAAAAAAAAAAAAATGTGGATATAAAATAATTAGAGTAACTAATCCTAGGAATTGGCTGCATTACTCCTGTGACATTTCCAGTTTGTACTTCACCATTTTTCAAGCAAGCATTTTTGAAAAATATGGAAGAGAAATGCCAACTTTCCATTAAGCTTCAATGCCTTGCCTCAGATTTGCTGTAAGTGGCAGAACAAAACAACAATTAAATGCTCAGAAAAAATGCCTGAGATGCTCTTAGCTACCATACGAAGACAAGGAGATTAGTTTCTTTGCCAAATGTTGCACGGGGCATGCTTAACTTGGTCACATCCAAATGTGTGTTCCTGATGGTGGTTAAGAAATCAGAGTGCATGTAAACACTCCAAGGATTTTGAAAAGAGCTGCTAATCCTATCAATTAGGCATCCAGGATAACCTCTGGAGTCTAGCATGACACTTCCATGAGCTATGGACATGAATCTGATCTCCCTGTTGCCAGTGCACATGAGAGGGACCATCGAACTCAAAGGCAAATCACAGCTATGAATAAAAGGACCCATTTTCTTTGTCTGACTTTACTGAATATAAATCAAGGCACAGTCATGCTAACTGCATCATACACATCCAGGTGACAGCAACTTTCTCAGTGCCCGAGACAAGAGAAAATATTGTTCAACTCTGATCATCATCTTTATTGTATGCCAGCCAGACGATACACATTTCATGCAGACTATACGTTTGTTCCAGCCGTCGCTCAGAAGAAAACGCTTGACTTCATGCGTGCTGCTCCTGCTCTAAGGTACTTGATTCTTGGTCTATAGCACCAGTGGGTTTCTCAGGGGTTCTGTAAGTAGAGAAAGAGCATCATTGCAAAGCTGTTAGAGCAACGAGGTGGTGTAAGACAGCAAAACGCAGCTCCCGAGATAGAATTTGCCCCGTGGCACCTCAGCCTGAGGAATGCTCCCCATGCAGCCCATATGTGTTTGTGTGTTTTCAGGATGACCAGTGAGCCTGGTTCTGGTCCCCATAAGGAGAAGGTCCAAAACCCATGGAAGACATCGAGCTGAAGGCTACAGAATTCAGAGGGCCGAAGCTCTTGGCTTTTTCCTCAGGCCCTGGTTCATATGGGACTAGGATTAGGCCCACTGGTCAGCTATGAAAAATGCTTGCCAATTGATTATAACCTGCAATGAAAAAGCACCTCGTCGTAAAATTGTCTCAAGAAGAAGCAGTTTGTCTCTCTCAAGGCAGTCCTACAACACAGGAGAGCCTTGTCCTGCTGCTCAGGAAATGCCTGGTGACCATTAAAGCAACCAGAATGACAGAGAGCCCAGCTAATATATGCTGAGTTCTTACTTAAGAGCACCCCTCCTGCTCTGTGTCCCCAGGAGACACCAGGAGGTGCTGGTGGAACCAAAGCATTGGATCCATGTTGGGATCAGCTCTGGGGCTAGTTCTCTTCTTAGGGTAGAGAGGTGCATCACATTTCAGTTGCTGAGGATCTAGTTTCACATGCTACAGAGAAACTACAACTCCTGGAAATTAGATTTGCTCTAGACTTGGGCAGAAGCACAGGAGGACATGGCCCTAGAGTTTGGGTGTGTGCTCTTAGGAGGATCTCTGAGTGAGTGTTGGAGAGAAGGATGGGTCTTATTGAAGTGCAGCAGAGACCAGGAAAGAAAGGTCTGTGGGTTGTGAAGGAATCCACCTTCATCAGGTGACAGAAAGAGAAGGAAGATCTCCAGGGATGAGAACTGCTATGGATGGAGAGGGATGTATAAGGCTGCAGAATGGAGGTGGAGAAGCAGGAGAAACCTGCTCAGCTTTGCATGGTAATTGCATGAAAGGGCTGTGGAGGTGACTTTCTTCCCCTAGCCTGGCCTTGGCTTTGTGCCAGGAAGGATTCCAGCTCAGAGCTGTGTGACAGCCTGGCCAGGAGAACAGATGCAAGTCACCATTTCCCTGGCTTATAACACGGGCAACCCAGACATGTGAGATTAACCTTCGTCATTGAAAGGCTCATGAGATAGGAGCATGTGAAGAGCCACAGCATGGCAGCTTTTGCTCAAATACTCACCCTCATCCTGCCCTTCATGCTTACAGTGAAGACAGATTTGCTGCCAGAAGCTTTGGGTACAGGTCAGCAAGCCCAGTGTCCCCGGTGTACCCAATGATCACTGTATAGCAGATAAGTTGTGTAGAAAAATAGTTGAGTTCTTCCTACCTACTGGTGTCTGTCCCTGGGAAGGAGGTGTCCCCAGCACTGCAGATCCAGGAGATCAGGGGAATATTCAGGGCAGCTCCTCCTGCAGCAGCCTCAGTGCAATACATTGCTGTTGAGACTCCCACAATAGCTGGTGTTTGAACGATGGATACTTCCCAGTTTTAATCCACAGGCTCTTTTCTTACGAGTCCTCTTGGAGCAGAAAGAAGCCAGGTGCCATCCCCGTCCCCTGGCTTCCTCTTTGTTTGCATTTCATGAGAGATCGGGCTACAGATAATCATGCAATTTTCCTTCCCAGCAAAGCTCATTCACAACCTGTTTTAAGCTGGAAGGGGTGGGTGGAAAGTAATTATGCTGTTTTTCTCCTGAAAGCCCAGGGACAAAGCAGCATTGCAGGCGTCCCGCCAGGAAAGGACCAGCCCCAGCTGCCCCTGCAGCCCGGCAGTGATGTGAGAAATGAGCTGGGAGGACACAGCATCTACTGCCAGGGCAATCAAGGATGGAAAGACAGTTCCTGCAATGGAAAGATGGATCCTGAGTCTTTAGCACAAAAGTGACAGTGTTTACAAATTGTCATCTTACACCAGACAAGGTGTAAGGTTGTAGAGCTTTGCACTCAGACCGTTGGCAGCAAATCGTTGTCTTGATGAAATCCAGGTCTCAACGCAGGAGAGGTTAATTATGCACCGTGACAAGGTGAAAAATGGAGAACGGATGGATTGGAGGTGACAGATCATTACCCAGGTGGCAGCTCAGAGATGACTGCAGAAAAAATCATAATAAGAAATTCATCAGTGGTCTGTTTTTTTTTTTTTTTTTTTAAAAAAAAACTTGTCTCTGATGGTAACAGGCCTCAGCCTTATTTATTCTATTTATTCTGTTTATTCTGTTCTGCATAGGTATCCAGGATCTGCTCAAGTCTGATCCAAGTTCCTCTGTGGATTTTGAACTTCGCTTTTTGGTGACCTCTTATCAAAATATGGCTGATAATATTTACCCTTCTGTGCAAAAATATCTTCATTCAAATTAGTTTAACTATTTGGGAGCTCCTCTGTACCACAGTAAACAGGGCCAACTTCTGGCATAAGAAAGTAAAAATCTTCCTTCCTTTAAGAGCAACTAAAAGCAGCAGAAATTTTTCTTCTGCTAGCTCAGGAAAAGCAACCCAGCCCTGGTTAGACTTCTTAGCTTCAAAGTCCAAGAAAAGACCATTTTTTCACAAAGGAACAAGAGAATTTTGTCCTTTCTTTTCCACAAAATTCAAGTGAGGATGCGGCTCTTCTCCTTGGAATAATGACCTTCCCAGTTAGGACCCTCACCTAGAATCCAGGTTCATCTTCCGCAGAAGATATGAACTCATCGATTCCTTGGCAAATGCTTTAACAATTAAGTTGTAGGATATGCTGAATCACTTCTTTCTTCTGAGTACATTATTGACCTTTGTGCACCAAAGTCTTCTTTGCCCTGGTAAATGGCCTTAACATTTTACTCAAAAACTGTTCTCAATTCCATTTTTTTGGAAAAGGCAACAGCAATAAAACATGGAAGCTGTACATTATGGCTGTTGTCTTGTGTCTTCAAAAAAGATGTGAGGAATTAGTGCATTCCCATGAAGTTGGTAAGTCTGAGATTCGGTCTCCCTCAGGCAAATGAAGGTTTTCATTTGCCTGGTTCTGGATATAATAAGTAGAGAGGTTGTTAGGATAGAGATTGTTGCATAGGTTGGGTATATCCTGGAAATGTGCACCAGATTGGGGCCAACAAAGGTCTAAGGAGAAGAAAGTTTAGTGGTTAAATTTAACCCAATGCATCCCTCAGATGACCAACAAGCAGCTCAGCACTTCAGAACCTAAAGAGTGTCCATCTGCTAAGCAGCAGATATACAAGTACGTAGATTTTACTAGATGATAAAAGACTTCAAGGTATCTTCAAGGTCAGCTAGGGACACCAGTGGCATGCAAGAATCTTGTCCTAAATATTATTCAATCCTTAACACTCTGCAGAAGAGATTTGGGATGTTATTATAGGTAGCTCTACAGCTTTTTCACTCTTGGATGCTAAAATAAGAGTTTGGAGAAGAAGGTGGCACCATGGAAGCATGTCAGGTAGAAACAGTTTGTGGTGACACCTAGAAAGGGATAAAAGACTCTACCTACACGATGTGACCCTCTTTCCCACTTCTTTCCAGTATCTGCACTCAAATCATTAGAGCCCAGAGATGTTAAGTACAACCCTGTAGCAAGTCTCACTTCTCTTTGACAAAAACTACAGGCTCCTCATGGAGGAGGACCAGACTTTGATACGTATTTCCTCTCTTCTCTCTACTCCTGCACAGCCAAGCACATCACTGCAGAAAGCCCAAGGGATTGAGAGCTGTTTGATCCTCCTCCCAGGCCTGTCCACCAACAAGGCATAACTTGGCCTGGTCTTTGTCTCCAGACCTAACTTCTGCACATGCCCCATGCGAGATTAGCTGCTCATTCGGTGTGGAAAGGAGTCTCCTTTTCTCCTTTGCTTTCTGGTAGGGTGGTCCTGCACCACCTGCAATGAGAGTCACAGTAAGGGTACAGAAACTGAGCTCATCCTGTAACTTCCATGTGAGTGTGGAGCAACATGGTCACCATGTACATTGATAGAGCCAAAAACAGACCAAAGTAGCAGTTTCAAGCAAAAAAATAGGACAAGAATGGCCGGCAGTGAGCCAGGAAGGAGGTAGGACCCACCTGGGACTTGGTCAATCAGAACTTGGTCCCTGCTGTACTCACAGGATGAAAGGATTGTGTGCAGGTCTAGCCCTAGCAAGGGATGGACATGTCCAGGGCATCTTCTCAAATTGTAGGGTTCTTCTGGGCATCCATCTCTGAAGAGTGTCCTGCTGCTAAGCCAGCTTCTGTACCTTCCCTTCAAAGGTACATCTTCTTGAATTTTCAGTGACACATTTCTGCCCATTTTCGGTTTTGCATTTCTGTGTTTTTGTGTTCCATACTGCACTAGGAAATGCAGATCTTTCCATAACAGCTGCTTCCATTCTTGGCTGCAAAGTTCCTCTCTTGTTCTCCTCAGCTGCTGCAGCAGTTCAGCCACTTGCCAGCCCAGGACATCTCTGCACAAAGCTGGAGAAAGCCAGAACTGCAAAGGACAGGAGATCATGTAATCCTGGATGTACTCAACTCCTACTTAGGCAGCAAAGCTTGTCTCCATGGCTGTAAGAAACAAAGAAGGGTAGTGGGGAACAAAAACAAGAGCAGAGCCATCCCCAAAAGACTATGGATAGAGCTGTGGTAGCAAGCTCGACCGCAGAACTAGCAACGAGGACAGATACACAACGCACTTGTGGACAGGACACAGGTACTAAAGCCATACAAAGAAAAAAGAGAGAGAAAGGGCAGTCAATAGGTATTGTTTATTCTAAACAGTGAGTGTTATAGCATGGTACAGGCACAGAAAATGTTTACAGTCCAAGAGAGACAGGACTTGACATTAGACAGTAACTCAGAGCGAATGGAAAAGCTTCTTGGTAGGACTGGCCTTTCAGGACAACCTTGAAGGAAAAGGTGGCAAAGAGGGAGAAAGCAAATGGTTGGGAAAAGGGCTATGGGACAGGCACTTGGAAGCTGACATGGAAGATGGATGGGGACTGAATGGTTTGGAAAGCCAAAAGGAACAGCAGTTGGAGATGGAGGATCTGCTGGAGCAGTGAGAGCAGTCCCTACGTTCTGCAGTGTGAAGGAGCTGACATGGACAGAGAAGTCAGGTCAGTGATGGGACTTGGCAAGGAGGTAGGAAGCAGGAACAACTCGGTTCTCCCATCCTGAGCTTTAAAGCTCACTTTAGCAATTTAATTTAATTTAGTAAATTTGGTATGTTGGTGGTGGATGCCTGCTGGTTCCTATCCCTAATATTAGCTCTCTCAGCTGTGAACAAGGTGGCCATAGATAAACTGCCTTTGGAAATGGTCCTCAGGTGGGCCATAATTCCCGAACCAGCCCAGCAGCAAAGTGCCATGGCCTGGGCTGATCTCAGGATCTCCTGGTCTGGATGATCAGGTCCCAACACTAAGCAGAGCTCCTGGGTGCTGCTAACAGATGAGGATTGATCAGCCTGTCCTGGGCCTGTGCTGTGAGCTCCGCTCCACCATGTGCCATGGAGCACATGCCCCTCACTCCCTCCTACGACTCACGTTCTAGGCCCATCTCCAATGGGAACGACCCATCTTCAGGCCCATCTTCAATGAGAAGAAATCTCATTTCCGAGGGTGATGCCCTACATTTAGCTACCTGCACCAGGCGAGTTCTCTCTAAAGCCACCTCTGTGGAAGCTGACCCCAGGTATCTACTTATTCATAGGTGATCCACTCACTGCCTAAAGGGAGCTAGGAGTAGAATATGCCCCCATGATTGGCCACCCAATGTTTCTCCTGATGAAAGAGCCAAGCAAGACATACAGGTCTCAGGCTACCCATGGGAGACAGGTGAAGAAACAGCTTTGCTCAAGGACTTGAGGTTTCAGCAAGGCTCAGGCTAGAGCGGGATGGAAGACGGGCAGATGACAAGAGCATTTTCCTATAAATGTTTCTCCCTCTTCATTTCTCACACCGTTGAACTGTTGACATTGAAGGAACGTTTATCATTTGTCAGCGCTCTGGTACGACCCTGGGAGCTGTGACTATTCCTCATTCATCATTTTCTGGTGGCAGCTCCATGCTGTTGGCCTTGAGCAGCAAGCTCCCTGCATGGATACTGGCATCCAGAATGCTTGAAGATCTCTTCAATCCATTAGCAGGCTTTTCTTCTATGTTGTGATGGAATCGCATCTCCACACTGATGGTCATGATTAGGAAGCTATTTCCAAGGCATTCTGCAACAGAAATTAAGACTGTTTACAGGCAAACCCCACACTTTATGATAAATCACCCATCCTGAAGTACGCAGAGCTGTGTTGCTCCTCACTATAGACATCTGGGCTTGTGAGTAAACCCAGTTGCATTAGCGGAATTGCTCCCAACCCACAAGGCTCACACGAATAAGGACAAATAGAGGTAGCCTCCTAAATCCCCAACAGAATCAGACTTACCAAGACACTGCTGGAGACACAGAGAGTTGAAGCTGTTGTCTGAAAATTGCAATATTTTGCAACAACACAAGTGTGAATTGTTCTTAGAGCTGAACATGGCCACGTCTTCACATTCACACTAGGAAAAATTTCTTCTTCCCATATGGATCTTCCTTCATGATTTCATATTGAAGCTGTTGCTGGGGCTTGTGGTTATTCCTAGATGATAGGAGGTACCAGCAATAACACAGGCATCTATCTAGAAAAGTCTCTTTCTCTCCTGCATTGGCACAAGCCTGAATCAGCCCTAAGCTCAAAGGATTTTGTGATAAAAGAGGCTATATTCACATGATAAGGGCTGACATACCAGCTCATTGAAATATCCCTGAACATCCTTGGATTTTGGTTTACTAGTCAGGGATGTAGTAATAGTAACCAAGATTTTCTAAGGAAGCTTGGAGACTTGGAAGTGTCAAATGGGAAATCTCAGCCCGGTGCTCAAGATGCTTAAGCTGGGACATCCAGCACTGTCTATCTCCAAGTTCCCATCAGATGCAGGCAATGACAATCTCCCACAAAAGGAGGGATGGAGAGCATCAGGCATGGAACACTTCATCCACCCATGCAGCTCTGCAAGGTATGAGCGCCAAAGCCCTCAGCAAACTGTGCATCTGAAAGTAACGGACTAAAAAGAGAAATGTGATTTAAATTGATGAAAATTGGTCTGCTCACAATTTACGTGGTCAAAGCAACACTTGTGCAAAGTCATGCTCGGCTCCTAAGTGTGCAAGAAACAGACTCAGCACTTCAACATTTCAATATTTTCTCTCTCTCCTTTTCCCCCTCATCGAGACAGCAGCAGTGAACATTAAAACTACTGCTAATCCTGCCAGCTCCATATTAAATGCTCTTATAAATCAAGCCCTTTCATTATTAGTAACTCACCTTCAGCATTTTGTACAGAGACAGCCCTTGGAAGTAGGTGGGCACTGTGAGATACAAATGACTTGGCTGAGATTATAGAGTCATAGCCCAGGATGTGTGCAGTGAATCCCTAGGACTGTAATCAGCCCAGTAGGCTCTGCTGCTTCTTAGAAATGCAATTTTTCCCTCTGGTTGTTTAGTTTTGTAATTTAGGGTTGGTTCAATGACCAATATGGCAACAACATGTTTTCTAGCACTGAGAGTGGGCAGTTGAATTATGGAAAAGACCTGGAACCTTTGTGTCCTTGTGGGAAACATCTTGTTGACCAGAGTGGACTCTCACAGATAAGCCCAATCAATTCCGAGTCTTATAACAACCAACATTTTCTCCAATACCAGCAATGGATGATCCAAAAGACAAACGCCAGGACCTATAGCTCAGCTAAAGCATTTTAAAACTTGTACAACTGTTAAGCGTGAGCTACGTGTGGATGAAGCTGGTGGGGAAGGGAGAGGGAAGGCAGAGTGATATGGCAGGTTCAGGATACAGTATGTAGTCACACATGGAATAAATTCAGAAAGTGAATGGTTAATAAATTCAGGTAGGGATGAGAAATGGCATCAGAAACAATAGGGGGAAAAAAAAGAGTCAATGTTACATGGAGGTCAACAGAGCTATGCTGGAGGAGATATTTAGATATAATCCAAAGACAGACAAATCTTTTTCCAGTTAAGGTTCTGGTGGGGATGTTATTGGAATACTCATTAAAAAAGAAAACATAATTAAAAAAATGGAAAGTAGGAGCTTAAAAGCTGAGTAAAAGAAAAAAAGAGGTGAGGCTAAGATTAAAGTTCACCATTTGAAACCACATTGTCATTAGTTGCTATATTTATATAACATATAAATCAGTGCTTTGCACTTCCACAGACACTGTCACACAAAGACTGCAAGCGCTTGTTCAAAGGTGGCTAGGCTTGCTCCATGAGGATAAAGCTCAACCCAAGAATTTGCCACCTCTTTTCAGCGCATATTTGGAGTCTCCTGACACCTAATGGTCAAAAAATGGGACTTTTAAAGTGGTTTTGGTTAAAAGCAAAAGCTGCAGGAAAATGGGACCAGGTTTGTAAGCAAAGCACCTTGGTCTACAGCACCTTGTCTCCCTCCAGCTCTTCATGGAACAGCTTCCATGTTTCTGCTCCCTGATGGAGTGCGATGTGGACACTGCAAGGGGCAGAACCTGGTGCAGAAGCACCCTGCAAGCAGGGAACTCACCACAAGAACCTGCTGCTCAACATCGTATATAGGAAATAAAGACAAACTACCTGCTCCGCTCACATCACTTCACTGTCCATCTTCACATCTGCAAAGGCTCAAAGGGCATCTAAGGTAGTCAGACCACGACAGCTCAGTTGTCCCTACACGGAACTGGGGGCTCTAGCAACATAAATCTGATTACACTTGGAAGGATATTTCTTTTTCTTTCCACTTAAATGTGCTTCTTATCGAGAAAACAAGATCAAGGAGGTGGTATTTGTCTTTAGCATTTATTTATCATTGGCAAAAAAACCCTTTGAGCAAGCAAAGATCACAAGCACGTCACAATCAATTGGCTATACATTAATCCGTGTGTGTGTGTGTGTGTGTGTGTGTGTATGTATAGGTGTGTGTGGGTGTGTGTCATTCTCATACGAACAGCAAGAATGAAAAAGCACCACGAGGAGGTGTGCTTAACACATTACAAAGAGACAATCCGTGATATGCAACCAAACCCAGGCCACAAAATCTTAATTAGACACTTCTTATCTGCCTCCAAGAGGCAAGAGATTGTGGAATTCATGGGAGCCATGTATTTACAACGGACGCATTGCAAACGAGCAAGCAGGTGATCGGTGTGCAAAGCAGTCAGAGAACAGGAGCTCGAGAAGCAATTAGCACCATTTGGCAGAAAGGAGTAACAATACAATACAGTGAAAATGAGAAAGCCAGCAATCGACAGCAGAGCGACTTTGACAGGGTAAAAAGCAAAACATCATTCTTTTTCGTTTTACAAGGAAAAGCAAAACATAATTACAAGTTTGCAGGGAGACAGAATCAGCGTTGTGGTAGCTGGGAACACAGAACAGCGGAACACTCTTTCCCAAAGGGATTGAAAAGCTCAGAGTCCAAAGTGAACTTGAAACAGCAGAGATTTGTGTCTCCTTTCTGAAAACCTGAGTGGGTTGGCATAAAGTCTGCGGAACATAGAGCAATGCAGGGGTTCACCCTAAGGCCTGACTCTACAGCTGCTCCTGGCATTAAATGCAAGGCTAGAATGTGCACTTAAATGTATGTCAAGGGCCCAGCTCATGTGGAGCAAAGGCCAGAATTTATTTCCCTTGACTTTAGCTTTGTAAGGGGAGGCCCCCATATCCTGCCAGTCTCCTAAGCTCTTCGTGCAAAGAGGGAAACCTTCCAAGGAACGTTCATCCCATCCTAAAGGTAATGTTGAAACACGGTAGATAAACTATCCTTGGCAGATTTCTCTCTCTTCCCATGGAAATTGGAGTTTAGATGACTATCTAGCACTTCATATCTAGCTTTGTAGTTAGATGCCACCTAAAATTTCATGTGTTAAAGAAATATAAGGCCATATTCTGACCACTCTTTGCGTGGGGCTGATGCAAACACCCCAATGGATGCTCTTCTTTGAGAAGAAGCAATCCAGCAGCTCTGGATAGTGGGTGGTTGAGCAGAAGTTACTGAGATGCTTAGAGCTGGCGGTCCAAGCATGGCTCTTACGGACGTTGCTTGGGCAGAATTTGGTTCCCATTGAAGTCAAGGGCGAAATTCCCTTTGAATTCAAGGTGACGTGATGTTAAGTGCATTGTTTCTTAGAATGCAAAGCCTGGGGACAAAAATAACTGGGAGAATGATTTTGCCTGGTGTTCAACTCCATGAGATCAGTGTGTTGGGCTACTGTTAACTCTCTACGTGCCATCCTGACATCTTCTGCCTGCTATGACACGTCATCTTCTCAGCTGTTGCTATATCCTGAGATAAGAAAGGGCATTACTGAGGAGTGTGAAGATGGATGAAGCATCTAAATTCCAAGAAATCACACAGCTTGGAAAGCTCAGGTCTCTCTGCATGGCTACCCCTTGTGCCAAGGGGCAGGAAGAGCTGTGAGTGGGACTCCCCTTCGTGAGTTCAACGCAAGCCTTTCGTTGAGCTGCTCTGGAGACAGAGCTGAGCTTTGCACTCAAGCGGTGCTGCAGGGGCTTCTGAGCACTCAGAAAAGCAATGGTCACTATGGACAGGCCAGCATCTCCATGAAGCATGCACATTAAAAATGCATTACATTCGCAAAGATTTCCACAGTTTTACTTCCTGGAGGATTTCCCTGGTTTCCTCCTAAACATCGGAGGTTTAAATATATATATTTCTATATATGAATATATATTTTCCACATACACAACCTGACTAGCTCATAGCACACAGTTCTAACACAGCTAAGCTTGGAAATACACCACTGAATTCGGAACACTACACTTACTTTATACTCAAAGCTTTAGGCTGTTAGCACAAGGCAAACAGGACACATCACACAATACACTGAACTTGGCATTTATTCATTACTAAGGCCAGCAAATGTCACTATCTGTAGACCACAGAGCTTCCCTCATCTTTGGAAACCTCCTCTCAGCCTTATAGTCCGGCACTCATTTATGTTTCCAAGACACCCAATTATAACGGGGTGAGATTCCAACAATTCAGCTCTTCACCCTCCCAGCTCATCTATTACATAGTTTCACATCTCTAATATATCCTAGCAGCAAGACTTTCTTCATTCAAATATATCTACAGCAACACAGTTCTGAAACTCTCCTCTTACACCACTTCCCTACCCTACTTCCCATCCCTCCTTCGTTCTCTCTGAAAGCATCAAGCTGGACTGTGTGGTGGGAAAGAAATATTGAGCTGCAAAAATAAAGATGGACCCTGAGGTCCTGGGCACCTAAGTCTGGATTGGGACTGTAAAATCTCTCAACTGTCATTGAATCAGAGCCAAATTCTGAAGTGTGCAGGGCAGCCTGGCCCATCAGCTCACAGAAATCTGCCTAGTCCCATCATGTTGGGTGTTGGGCCATGATCTTGCTGAATATGGAGATTTTGTGGGGTAAGAGCACAGTAAATAAGAGTTGAAACTCTGAGATCTTGCTTGAATGGCAGTTTGAGGATCCCAACAACTGTTTATGGCCTCATTGCCATGTTTATGAGCCAATGTGAACTCCAAAGATTTGGAATTCTAAACAGCTGCGGCGAACAGCTTTAGTCAACGCTGGTGGCTCATCTCCTTCTACCTCTTGGAAGGCAACATCTACAAACTGAACCTCCTTCTGAAATCTGGCTCTTGTTGCACATACTTGTCTACTGGCATCCCAGAAGTGACGAAAAATGACCAAGATTCAAAACAAATCAGGGGCAATTCAAAAGGTCACTATCCTAGGGGAAACAATAGGGAAGAAGAGCCTGCAGAGAACCTAACCTGACCTACTGCATGCTTGGGAAGACCTTGTGCCTTCCCTCGCTCCTTATGATTTTGGAATCAAGGCCTTTGAGCGATGCTGATGGGTGAAGCTGCCCTGACGCAAACAGAGCCAGCCTTGTAGAGGATTTGGCTCAATATCTTTATTTACATGGGATCTCATTTCATGTCCCTTCCTGGAAGCAAAACTCTCACTGGTGTCATTAGGAGAAACTCTGCTCTCGGTGACACCATTGATCCTAGCGGATTCACGGCACATCAATGGCACTGTGAATTAACCTCTGATCCTTTCCGCCTCCAAAGCCTTTCCCCTGGCCTGCTGGCACCAGTGGGAGGTGACCGAACACGGTGACCCCCACGTGGGCCTTGTAGGATGAGAGCACAGCCCATCCTCAGCATCCTTGGATCAACGAGCAATTCCACACTGCCAAAGCACTGGAAGACCAAGCCCAAGAAAAGGGTCAGGCTGTTTAAAACACTCACAGTGCACAGTTAATCCATAACCTTTGTATCCTACAACCTCTTCTGTGCATTCCCATTTCCTCCTGTGATCCCCCTCACTCTGTGTAGAGCTGTGTTGTGCAGGCAAAGCAGAATAACCTGACCTCAGAAAAAAAAAAAGATTTCCTAATCCTCCTCGGAAATAAAACAGAAAAGCTTCTAATACGATCAGAACAAAAAGCAGATTAGAAGCCTCTAATTAATTTTGTGGCCTTTATTTAATCAAAGAAAAAAAAATAAAAAGGAAAGAAAGGAAAGGAAAGGAAAAGAGAGAGAAATAAAAGTGCAGTGACATTTACTCTTTTGCCTCAGCCAGTTTATTGTTCATCTCTTTACTTTTCTCCTTGTCCTCTGGCTTTGCTGTGTTGGAAGTCTCGGCGCTCTTTTTCTTGGCAGCTCGGCCAGATGCAATCTGCTTGTCTTTGGCCTTTTTCAGGGGTTTATGGCTTGTTGTGGTCTTTTTTGGTTTAGAAGGCTTTACGCTAGGCTTTTCCACCTGCATGGAGGGCAACATGCAAGACATCGACAGAGAGAGAGAAAGAGAGAGAGAAAGACACACACAAGGACAGGTGGAAAATAGGATTTAGATCAGAAACATCATCCAAGAGCCAGTGAATGTTACTTAGCTACACTCTGCCATGAAGGGAAGGGAGTAGAGGGGTGCATGCAGAGTAGCAAATGGACAACTCCTTCCCAGTGGTGATGGACACGGTGCCAGCAGGCCCATGCCCGTGTACTTCAACTGAGATTGCAACCTGAGGCCTACTCTTAGTAAGCAGCTGGCCTCTGACTCAGCGTTAGATGGGCTTAATAAAATCGCATTAATTATTCTGGTCCTAAAATCTCCGAATGCAGATTTGTGACCAGGATACAATAAGTTAACAGCATTTTATCAGTTCCTTCACCTAAAGGATGGTTGCAATAGAGGAGAATTACTTGGGCATAGCTGGGGCTCAGGACACCAAGTGGCACCTGAGGAAAAGTCCAGAGCAGTGTCCAGAACGTGTTTTTGTAGCCCTAAAAATAAGGAGGACTGTTTTAGGTGGAAAGGAAGCCTTCAGCTCCTCCCTGCTGGCCCTCCCCTCCCTCTGAAACTTCACAAATCTAAGCAGTTACAAACTCTGGGGAAGACTGAAGGTCCTAGGTTCAAAAACTGCACAGACTGGCTCCATTTAGATGCAGATCCTCAGCTGCTCCTAGAAAACAAGGCTGGTAGAGATTTCAGTCCAGGCCATGCTTCACCCATGTCCATCTAATCAAAGACAAATCAGCTTTCTGCCAAAAGCTCCCTGAATTCACTGCAGATACAGTTCTCATCATGCTGTTCCTGGGACAAAGTGTAATGATGTGGGATGTCTACAGATTTGGAGTTGCAAAGAGGTATCATTCTATAAAAATGACCTGGTAAATGACAAGGCAAAAAAAAAAAACCCTCATAATCTAGGCTTAACTCTCACCTGCTGACAGGTTGAGGTAGGGCAACACAGACCCCAAAACACATCAACCTGTACTAGAGTTCATCTCCAAAGTGGATCCCTAGATGTACCTGCTGGCTGGCAATGAAGACAGCACGTAAGGGAAATGAAAGGAGGCAGGTTTGAGCCCAGCCTTTTTGCTTTAGCCTCGTCCCAGCACAAGGTGGGATTCCCCAGGGGGGTCCTCGTTCCCCTGCGCTGTGTTTCTCACCTTTGGAGGTTCTTTGTAGGGTTCACTGTAGAGAGTGCGTATCCTTCGGCGTTCCAGGAATTTGTTATCGGCTGGACTAGGTTTACTGGTTTCCCCCTTGAACTGAGCGCTGTAACTGGTTTCATGGGTCATTTTCTCCTCTGGAGGCTTATACTGGGGCTTAGCTTTTATAGCTTTCACGGGCTTGACGTCTATCCAAGGTCTGAACTCATTTCTGAGAGGGAAAAAAACAGAAAAAGAGTTTAGGAATTAAAACAACAGGAGACAAGAGGCAACACATGCATTCCTATACCTAAATGTAAAGAAATGTAAAGGACTAAGATTTCCTATAGGCACCCCTTACCCAAGCCTCTAAGTAGTGAATTGTGTCATTCCCCTTTTAATGCATCAGATTACACCCAGCAGCTGTTTATTTTATTAAAGGACAATTTAAAATAAAGCCATCTTAGAGCTAAAACCCCAAAAGCCTGAAAAATGAAATGTTTATCAAGCATCAAGCTGTAGTCTCTCTTTACAGCTACTGATGGTGAATTTCAGAGTTACTGAAAAAAACAGTATCTTTCCTTTTTTTCCACAGCAGTGACTTCTTGAAGAAACATATATTTATCTATATATCTTTATATAAAGATTTTTAGCACCTGATGGACACATTTGGTTTCCTGTCCACAGAATCCAAGCCTCGATTTTTTAATTCCTCCCAACAGAGCACCAATATCTTTCTAATACTGAGGAATAACGTTGCATTTGCTCACTGAAAATTGCCATTCCTCTGCGAAAATAACCCTATTTGATGAGAGTGGAAATGGAGAAACCCCAAGGGTGCTGCTACCTTAGACTGCTCATTTCTTCTCAGACAGAGCTCCAGGCAGAATTTAGATCCTAAAAACTCCAACACAAACAAGGAATTACCTGAACGATGGTGTATTTTCCTCAGAAAACAAAGCCCTTGTCTGGATTTTGGGTCCTTGGGCGCACTGCAGTCCCTGTCCCTCCTGTCTAGATGCACCTGACCATGTTCAGGTTGTGCTACTCGTTTTTAATATGGTTTATTAGGGAAAAGAGCCTCATGGAGGGGTGCTATGTATGTGCCAATCAATTCCCTCCTGTAACAGCTCCCTGATTCAGTATCAGCCAGATTTGACAAAAGACAAAGATCTTGAAGATATTCCTTTTTAACTTTCATGGAAACAGGCAGACAGACAAAAGCCAGAGGCTCCAGGAAGCCTCACTGTGGATGTGCTCACTTCATTAGTCACCAGCTGATCCACTCAGACAGGCAAATAGGGCTGCTGAAGTTCAGCTGCTGTCCCCTGCGGTCAATAATAAGTGATGTCCTTCATGTGCAAGAGCAGTGGGTCACCCTGCTCCATCTACTAGCACATTTAGCCCATCTACTAGCCCTCACTACAAGTGATGGAGAAGCCTTCTCTTCTAAGGTCAGACCACTCTTCCAGGTATGTTTCCGCTCCCAAGACACCAAGACACATATTTAGGTCTAACGTTTTCTGCTGTGTGACTATGCTCTTGTTGCAGCCAATGCAGACTTGGTCAAAGGGTCAATGGAGCTTCCTGGGGAGCAGGTGACTGCTTTTCAGTGAACTGAATGGCTCTTTGGGTTCTTGTTGACTCAATAGAGCAGGGGGGTGGACTAGATAATCTCTAGAGGTCCCTTCCAACCTCAACCATTCTGTGATACTGTGATACTAGAGTTCCCCTGCAGGTAATATAGCCTAGGTGAAGACCCTCACACATGCACATCAAAACATAGATGTCCCTGTGAGCTGAATCTCCATCTCTATCCTTCCTTAGTATTAATTCCAGCTACGTCCACTTTATCTTTTCCCCTTATTTCTTCATTTCCCTCCCCCTCATTTATGATTCAGTCCTTCTTGGATGTCAATAATTCTGTCAAGGACCCAGGGACACTGCCTGTTTGAAGGGTGCTATTCTTCCTGAACCGAGTTGCACCTTAATGGGCAATACATGAATGGGCTTATCTGTGCCCCTTTGGTTGCTATTCACCAACATCATCCATTCTTCTATAGTCATTTCTCTGCTGTCCATTGCTAAAAGATCTCTTCTATATGAAGATTTGAGAGACGGAATGGAAATGTCTTTAAAAATCTGGTTTAAAGATGTGAATACATGCTTTTTCACTAGAATATATTACTGATAAACTCAAAGATGATCCCAAGTTTGTCAGAAGACAGGAGGAGTCTTTCTAGGATGCAGTTTTGTTCTTTAAGTAGACTCTATAGTCTCAATTGCTTTCCCAAAGGAAACAAGATCATGCAATTTTTCTCTCTCTGCTACTTAGGTCCCTTCCTATCAACTTCTGAACCCATTTGCTGTTTTCAGTCAGATCTGCTACAGGAAAAACTTCCCACACATTCCCTCAAAATCAGCGACAAGGCAGAAGAGGAACATCAAAAAGCTGTCCTTCAGCCAAGGGAAAAGCCAGGTACAATAGGCTTTTTAATCAATCTAACACCAA
>JAVCKT010006819.1:0-13667 GCA_032273925.1 Rhynchotus rufescens
AAAATATGTTCTAAGAGGTTTGTTGAAATTGCATTTTTTTGATATCACATTATACATTATTGTTGACAATTCTATGAAAATAAAACAGAAATACTAGCCTTTCTTCTCCTTGCAAATATTGCAATGCAATCATACCATTGCCATCACACACAGAAAAAATCTCCATTATGACAGCAACTTTGCATCACATACAGAAGAGATGATAACTACCTTCTTCGAAAAGAAAAAAAAATTTTTTTAATTATTTTTCTACTTAAGATGCTGATACCTCACTTGACCATTCTTACAAAAACTTAACAGGTCAGCATGAAAATTCCTTGGTTTGTACCTAAATTTTACATCAATACATTTGTACATGTGCTTAAAAATGGAATTTAAATAATATTTTCTCTGGTGTTATGCATTGCCAGAGTTTATTGATTTGAATAATACTTGTTTCCAAGATGAGGACAAAAACAGTCGTCTTCTTGTCACAGTTGTTTTGTGCAGCTATTGATGTGATGAAACAATTTCATTTGTGGAAAACTGTAAAGCAGCAGCTGCTTAATGGAAATGAAATACTTTAAGAAATTGCATGCATAAAAGCTTCTAGGTGTTTAAACCTCTGGTCAAATGAGACAATTTATAATGTTAACAAACTTAATTCCAGAACAAGTTGTATCACAATTGGACCTGTCACTCTGCTACAAGTAACTGTCCCTCATGATTCATTATGACCCACCCTGCTTGACATGTGGACTGAGTGCAAACAGAGTGTGGAGAGTGAGTTGGGAGAGGGGAGATAACAGAGATAAATCTAAATTCATTCTGGAAGCAGTCACACTCAATGACATATTCACTGACTTCTTCAACAGCTCATTTGATAATGTTCTTTCTGCACTATTCATTTTTCTGAAAGATGAAAGCTGGCTGAAGATCTCATCTGCTCACTGATGCAGGGAGAAGATTTGAAATTAGCACAAAAATAAAAAAAGGGAGGGGAGGGGTGGTGAGGAAAGCAAGCACTTTCTGATTAACAGCTTCTTGGGCCCGACAGGGAAGGCTAAACACCCTGCCTTTTCAGGTCACCTTTAATTAGATATGCATTATAATTCTACAGTATGTCAGTGGGCTGGCTCTGTCTGGCAGAATTGTGCTTACAGAAGGGGGAATACATTAATCACAATAATTAATTGCTTGAAGAATGGAAACATTGTTTTCTGTCTCAGCTTGTAACATGATACATATTTGTATAAATTTTTTATTACTGTTCTACAAAAGGCTCAATCTAGAAGGTTAATAACATGATTGTGAGAAGAGTGCCAAAAGTGTCAGTAATCCTTTGCCTTTTCTAAATTTCTATTTTGTGTTTCCTTTTGTAATTTTTTATTTTATTTTATCTTACAGGAGAAGGCAGGGGGAGGAGGGGACAATGTTAACTGCATTATCTGGCCAGAATGCCGTATAGCTGATTACTGGAAATGAGAATTAAAACCCCAACTAACCGCTTTCCTCCACTGGTACTGAAAATATACCACACCTGCTTCTATTGATTTACCCAACTTGTTAATTATCCAGAAAAATCTGGGTCAGTATTTTATGACCAAATTAGTTACCAGCTAAAGATAACAACTGGCCTGCCAAAAGGAAATTGAGAAGTGTTACACTGAGAGGGGAGGATGGTGGGGGGAGAATTAAAAATAAAAATGTGATACTCATGGGTTATTTGGGAGTATTGCCTTTAGAAAATACTTTGGAAGAATGCTATCCATTAAATCTCCCTTAATTTTGCACTACGGATTTAAAATGTCTATTAACACTTCGAAATTGTCAAGAAAGTTTACCAGACCACAAAAGTACTGAGTAACATACTGAGTACCGACTCAGCATGAACACTTACAGCCACACATTCGTATCCGTGTATCCATATGGACACTGCAGCAGCCCTTCTCTAGCTGCTCCTGAACGGGGAGCCAGGAAAACTCCTACGGCTCTTTCTCCCGCTCTTCCTTACAGAAGCGAGCGTGGGCACGGGCCTTCCTGTGCACGCACGGCCCTGCAGCACGAGCCAGAGAAGGGAAAGCGGCGGCAGGGCCACACGGAGAACTACAGCCCTCCTTGCACGCTCTGCCCCGCTCCCGCAGTAGTCAAATTTGCTTATTCAGCACCCCACATGTCGGCCACCACTTGGGCACTCTCTTCACTTGCTCTAACCGTTCATCTGACTCATTTGTTTTCCCTGATCCCAACTAATAAATTCATAATAAATTGAACAATCCTTTCTCCATCGAATAAAAAAAAATCTAAATTCCTAATTTCTCTTTCTTCCCACGTTTCTCAGTTGAAAAAGACAGGAAGAGAAAGAAGATGAGAAAGACACATTAAGGGAATGTAGAGAATTATGAAACCATATACTTATAAATATATGATAGACATGCCTCTAATTTAAATCAGGAAAAAAAGACAAGAAAAACTTGTGAATCTCTTCAATATTGTCTAATTGTACCCAACCCTCTCAAGAAAGAAGCAAACTTGCAGGTACTATAGGTATATTTTAAGAAGCCTCCAAACAATTATTATTAATACAGCTGTCTACAATCATGCTTATTTTTCATCCTAGGAAGTTTTCTTTTTCTTTGAAATCACAACAGGAAAATTATATAGCATAAAGCAATTTCCTTTCTTTTTTTTCTCAAATGGAAAAATCAAATAAATTGCCCATAGAATAAATATAATTATAAATAGAAAGAGCTCAGTAAATTATCTCTTCAAATCAAACAAGTAAATATATAAGTAAAAAGTGTGACTCTTTAGAAGGCTTATGTAGGACGATGCAAAGATGCATATTATCCACGAAATTCTACACCTCTAGACAGAAATGTATTTATGTACAAAAAGAATCAGAAATTAAGTATTTATCTGTCCAAAAGAATAACAAAATAATATTTTAGTTATATTCCAGATAAATCTAAAATTTATTTAAATAGATATTCTGCTAAGATTAAATATGGCTGTATTTATATTTTGCCCTCAAAATACACAGCAGTAATACACAGGAACAGTACAGAATGTTACTCAGCTATGCTTCTGTGCAACATGCAAAAAGAATTGTGCCAGTTATTAAAGTCTTTTTAAGCAATGTAATGCATTACAAATCACGTTCAGTCAGCTTTTCCTTTAATAAACTTAGCGTTTGTCTTTCTCTGTTGCTTACTGCCTCATTGTCTCTTTACAAATGGAAAAAGAAAAAAAAGAGACTTAAATATGGTCAAACAAATTGCTATTGTTATGTATTAATTTCTATGGATATAGAGATACTGCAACACAGAGATTCAGAACCAGAATTTGGTAGGTAATTCAGAAGTCATGACACAGTCCAAAGGGAATTGCTATGAATACTTTTCACACATGATTCTGAGGCTGCATCTGCATTAGTTAGGTCTCCTATATGATGTTTTGTCAGGTAAAGGAACAGCAAAACATCTAAACAAAAAACGAATTATCCTGCAGCAGTAATTCATTTCAGAAAGGATGTGCCTGCAGAATAAACACAGGCCAAATGTCAAAGTCAAAACCATCCGTAAGTGAGTCGCTCAGTAGTGACTTGTCTCCTTTTCCTAACCTACCAAAGCTCAATATCATATGGCTTCTTTTTCAATTTGTGGTAAAATATTCTGAAAAGGGCCAGTTTGATGTATGAAGAAATAAGTTCTTTCATCAGGAAGGAATTTCAGAAGTGTTTTATGCATCTGTCTGACAATGCATTTAACTCTCATTAATAACTGTATAATAATACAAATAAAAATCTCACTATTACATCTTCAAGAAGATTGTTATTAAGTAGCTTTCTGATAATTTGGATAGGAACAATCCTGAGACCAGTATCTTTTTTGTTCTGATTCTGATTTAAGCTATTCTCCAATGAAGTGGCTAACTGCAATACCTTTTAGTCTTTATTTGAGAATTTTTCCCATTATGTTTTTGCATACAAGAGGAAAAAGTACATTTTTGCTCTGACATTTTGGAACATATAGTTGTAATTTTAAGTTCTATGAACATAACAAAAACCAAGCATCCCAACCCTCTTTAAGTTTCAGAATTTGATAGAAAAATCACTTGATCAAATTTTTACTCAAAAAAATCAATTTGAGTAAACAATATACATTTTTTATGTTGAATATCTCGTGTCTGTACAATATCTCAAATGCTTTCAGTAAAGAAATAAATTTAAAAAATTAAAATGCTGTCTCAGTGCAGTGCAGGCCTTAATGATTACTCATTTTTGGCAACTGGTAGAAGAATTCATAGCTAAGTAGTGAAATACCATTAGGTAAGTAGGTAGTTCTTTGATTTTCTACTGTCTATTAAAATATATAACAAATAGACCTATAATACCTGTCTATTAAGCTATATCTGAGTCTTAAACAACCAGGAATGAAGCGTAAGGACTGTTTATCCCATCATAGTTTCAAAATTTGGGGGAAAAAGCAAGTTTTGAAGATCTCATTTCGATACCATCGGCTTCTTCTTCTTTATTTCAGTACACTTTATCCTTCTAATCTGTGAAATATAAGAGAAAAAAAGTCCATTTCCATGTTGCTCAGATGCTTGCTGCTATGGAAACTACCCTTCATGTGCCAGAAATAAAGACATACTGTTGATGTACAGTAACTGCAATGCAAAGCAGCATTACTTTTTAATTTTTCCATTAAAAGTCTAATATAAATGCCTAAAATGCTGCTTCAATGCATTATGCATTCTTCTACTTCTACTGAACTCTGTAACACTTCTGACTACTGAGCATTGGAAGGGATTTCCATGGAGCTGTCAGCTCACTGTTTGACGCATACAAAAGAACATTGTGCAGACCCAGTTTGCAAACACAAGACCATATAACCTGTTCCTTTATAAAACTGGAATGATGACATTTATCTAATAGCAGCTTTGCCTAGAATCCATGCATAAGTGAAAACTAATGCAGTAAATATTAGATGTCAATATTTTTGTTCATAAACATCTCGACCCAATGTGAAGCTCAGATACAGACGTGATCCCTCTTGTCTATGAAATCTAATCTCTGAAAAGTAAACTTTAAAGAAGAGAATCCAGAAAGCAGACTATAAAACTTGTTTTAAGTTTACTTTTTATGTTTGTGATGTAGTTTTCAACTAATTGAGGATTTTTTTTTCTTTAAGCTGAAATAGCTTTATAAAATAATTACCTGAATCTGAAGTAGGCCCCCAGCTGCTGGCTGTGCACTTTTAACTAACAAAATCTATCACTTCTTAACATGCTCATCATTACCACAGCAGCCCCAATGGTAAGTGTTGCGAGCCAAAGCCACACTTTAGTTCTGGCTCTGCACAGCATCTGTCAAAACCACTACCTGGACCCAGAGTAGCCGCTTCTCACTGTAGGATATAAAGGATATTTCTGGGAATTCCAGTCCACCTTCCTGCAAAGGTTATCAAGAAGTAATGGGATTTTGCAAGAACAGCTCCAAGGAGACATTTTCTCTACACTGGAGTGAAGAATTTGCCAGCATCACGTTTAGAAGAGGTTTGCGCAGCCTCCAGTAGCAACTCCAGGGCTGAAGGTACCCAAACCCATGCTATGTAGAGAGCAAAACTTCATTAATACTTGAAGCACTTTAAATCAATATTGAGACATTTAATTATTTTGTTCATTTTACTTGAATACATTAGTAAAGCCTGATAGAACTATTAGGACTCCCTGTGATTAACATACTTGAATCAGCAAAAGGTGGCAATTAAATAAAAAATCTACTTGTTTTTCTGGTCTATCATAAAATTTGCATAATTTAGCAATTATTTTATAATTTTGAATATATATTAAAAGTGATTTTCTGCTTTTTAATTGTAAGCTGTATTCTACACATTTTAATTCCAGCTGCCTTATGAATTTGAGTCATTTGCGTATTTTGAGTCACATATGAAAATATTTTTGGCTGGCTCAAATTTGTAGAATTTTTCTCTCTCTTCTATCACCAAAAGGTGCTCATGTATCAAAGATCATTAGGCATGATTTCCTCATTAAAAACATATTTGTAGATTATATTGTAAATTGGAGCTTTTGGGGGATAATTATTTTTCTAGTGGTTTAAAAAAAACCACTATCTTCCCATTCGATCATATAATAAAACTTCCCTCTGTAAATAATTTTATAGTCTCTTATAGAGTAAAGTCATGCCAGTGATTTTGACTGCACAGCTAAAGATTATCTGGCAAATCTGAAAAAGTGTCTATCACTGAAATACGAGAAATTTCAGAGAGCTTGGGACCAGAACTGTGCATCTTTGGGGTGACCTTTAATATCAAAACAGTGAGTATATGATCAGAACAGTCCATCACAGTAGTTTTATTTCCTGTCTTCATTCTCTTTTTGCAAACATTTCCTTCAAGGCAGAGTCAGAGTTGGCATATTGAACAAACTGCATCTTTTGTCTAATCACAAAGCTGTTGTTCATTTTTTATTTTTTTTTAAATTCTGTTCACTAAGGTTGCTACAGGTAATCAAACAACCTTATTTTAATATAGGAAATCCAGCCAACTTCAGATGGATGTCTTCAAGTGCTTGTTATTACAGTACCACAGCTATGTTTATGTCTATATCTGTGTTTTTGCCAAGAGTAGGTTGATATCTTGACCTCTGTTTAAGAAGAGGTGGCAATATATGCGTTAAACTACATTATTAAACTGAGAACAAATATCAGATTTAATTCTTAAGTTGAATATTTATGAGGTAAGTAAAACTAAAACATGTACTGCTGAAATTACAAGCATAAAAATATGAAACCTTGAAATGGTCAAACTAGAACATAATAATGTCATTCCTAGGATAAGAAACTTTCCACTGTACAAAGTAAATGAGGATGAGAAGCCTATCTACAATGCCTACAGAGCAGTAAAAGATATGATTATATTTCAGTAATATAACTACCGCTAAATTTAGAAGAACTACATGGACATAATCTGAACTCTTAAAAGAACTTCATCCTAAAACAATACAGGTAACCCTGGCTTCCTCCACATGCTCATAGGCTTGGCTAAAGTAGAAGAATCGTGACTTCAAAACTGTCCTGCGGAGATGTATTTTAAACTTTTTCAAGGAATAATAATAATAATAATAATAATAATACATTTGTCTTTACAGCTGAATGTAGAAACCACCAGTAGAGCAGGGATGTTCAGTACATAAATGAATTTCCTTGAGAAGAAGCATAAGAGCAAAAAAAAAGTGGTAAAATACTGTGTTGTAAAGAAACCTGTTATAGGTTGATGCCTGTAAATGTGAATTTTTTATGTTATTTATTTAAAATACCAAGGTTTTGCATATGCATCAAAGTCCTAATTGTTCAAGTAGAAAGAGAAACTTCAGATGAGGCTGGTTATAAATAAACAATTTTACCACTATATTAAACTAGGAAACTGAGGCTGAAATAGGTCACAGATTTTTCAAGTAACTATGCCTGAACTTTTTCTAAATATGGTAACACAAGAATTTAAGAGTTATTTTCTGGATGCTAGAAGTAAGCAAATAAATAAATAACATTCTTAGACATATTCTGTATGTACAGAAAAATACAATCCTGGAAATGATCAATTGATGCTACAAAAGAGAAAGCATCTAAAGCTCAGAGGACCATAGTGGTGAAACTACAGTTCATTTAAAAAATAAATAAATAATGAGACTTCATTAGCTTACACTGAAGTGGAGAAACTTGAAAGTCCCTTCTAAGTATAAAAGCTATAACAAAGGAAGCAGATGAAGCCAAGAAACAAAGGAGCAAAGGAAACAGAAGAATGTCTTGTAAATTAAACAGTGGGTTTTTTTTCTGCCTTCCTATGTCTGACAACGGAGGGAGTCAATGAAAATGATAGACTGGTGTTCAAGAAACATAACTTGATTATTCTAGCAGCAGTGAAAAGGAAAGGCTGCAAATAATTCATCAGAATACCAGAGAATCAAAAAGTAAAGAAAAAAAAGGACAAAAAAAAAGAAAAAAAGCCCATGACAATATATTGTATATTCCAGCATGATAAGTCGCTTCGCACTGCAGATAATTTATCCAGGCTGTGTGATACATCTCATTAAAGGAGCAACCACTAAAAGTAACTTCTGATTTGCTATGTGCTGCTCAATCTATCAAAAAACAGCCTCTTCATCCTTGTAATGGGGCACTGGAAGAAGTGTTGAAATATGTCACCTTATTTTGAAATACCTTATAGCAAATTAATGTATTCTACATTACAAAGTACTTTGTTTACTGAACGACAGTATGTTAACTACGCTACATTTTAACTAAAATGCTACAGTAAACAGTGTTACTTTCCATTGATTTTTAGTGTACTGTGGTAGGTGCGTGGTAGTCCAAAACTTCTTGTCAGATATGATAGATAAGTTGACAAAAAGCTTCAGAATGGCTGATTAATTTGATAGATTAGGAGATATGCCACAACTGGGGGGTTAGATGCAATGGTACGTCTTTATTAGGGCTTAAGAAATGAGAATAAGAAAGAAGATGAACAAATAGATTGCTTATAGAATCTACCGTGATGCAGTCCTTCTATATTTTATTTTGTATTTCCATACTCAAAGATGAAAGGAAAGAAAAACATTTTGTTTACTCAATCATTAATGCTTATTTCTTAAAAATAGAAGATGTGTCAAGTGAGTGCTACAGAACATTCCTACATGGTCTTGATAATTTTTCATACAAGTTTCTGCAAAACTGTTGACTAGTTTTTGCCATTTTGAATTTCTATTTTGTAGAAATCCCGATTCAATTCATTTCTAATTTATATTACTAAGATGGGAATACACCATCTAAGAACCACAGACAATAAGAACTTTCAAGGACCTGAAATGAAATACAGGAGGTTAACAGAGATCTAAGTGAAGCGTCCAAGACTTAAAGACCCAGAGGACAGAGCCTTTATGACCTTGGTCAAAAGTCACATTTTTGTTGCCCACACAGGTGCGACTGCACTTTGGGTCCAACTGCCAGGTATATTAGCAGCAGGCTAATTTGGGTGATGGGTATCAGAGCAGCTACAGCCCCAGAAATGAAGCTGAATGATTACCCAGATGGAAATCCTGCGATAGCTGCCACGCTCCCATGCTTTGACCGTGATTGCTATCTGAGCCAGGGTGTAAGGTTAGCCCATATTTACAGAGCCTATGTCAAAGGTTCGGGGTTATGATTTGTTTCCACATTAAACTGTTGTCTCTAGTTTTAAAATGAACCCTGTCACTCATCAAGGTTTGTTACATTGCTAAAAATGAGTCATAACTACGATGTAATTTAGGAAGCAATTTCTAATAACCTCTCAGCTGTTAATTGCTGCTTCTCAAAAGAGCCTGGAGACGAGAATGTATATGCTCACGAACGTCTCTCTTCCCTTCCATTCTCCAGATAGAAAAGCTGGCACGTGCCTCAGCTTGAGAGCTGCCACTGCCACCAACACCCACCAACATCAAGGAGGGAATGAACCTGCAGAAGCAGCTTGGATGACACCAAAGACAGTCGGGCTTTGGGTCTTCCTTTTCCTTCCCTTCCCAATAGCTCTGCTTACCTCCAAAAAACAGAAGTCAGAAGGAAAACTACAAAAACCTTTTGTTTGATCCATTGTGTTTCCCTGGGTCACCTCTATGATGTTCCCAAGAGGCGGCATCTGGTGCCTTTGTGAGGCAACTCTCTTCCACCTGGCACTCATGCCTGGCACATACAGCCTGCTCACGTGTCATGGTGAAGTCAGGCTTATCACATAATGGAAACACGCCCTGTGATTATACGGTCATATGTACAATTTTGATTGGAAAAGAGAAACACAAAAAGTTACTGTGCAGTGCTAAACTTTACACCCTACTTATGTTGTCTTTAAAAAGTAAAAGCTCAGGTCAAATCCCAACCAAACAGGAAAATAACATTAAAAAAATATATCTTTCCTTTCCAAACTCAGTAAATCATGTGCCATCCTCCGAGTTCTGGCACATCCAAGCATCTTCTGCTTTGCCCCTCTGATTTAACTTTCAACTCCCCTTGAACCTTGTCTCTGATAATAAAATCTTTGATCTTTCCTTTTTATCAAACACACACACACACACACACACACTGCAGTAACTACCACTACCACCTCTTCTCCTGTTCATCTGTATTAATCAATGACCTGAAAGTTGCTCTTCTCTAATTCTAGCCTATGCTTTAGCCCATTTAATTTAATCAAACCAGTGTGAATGCATGGGTTTTACCCTAAGAGTATTTCAGGCTCATTGATATTTCCTTGCAAAATTTTATCCATAGGAAGCAGCTCAACGTATGCAGAAGTGGCCTGTTCACTGTCCCCACAAGCCCTCTGCAACAGGGCCTCTCTGGGTCACTGTGGCCCCCACTGTCAGTGCAGGGCACAGCCAGGACACATCCAGCTCCACCTTGGTGCAGGTCCTAGTACAAGCAGTGCCTGAATCTTTCAGCCTGTGTCTGTACAACAGCATGAAGAAAGTGACCTCTAATCCATCTACAGAAATGAAACACTTGCTGTCTCCTGTCTTTTTTGATAAAACATGACTTGCTACATGACTTGACTGCTACACTTTCTGTGGAGTCTTAAAAAAACCCTTGTCCTCCTGAATCAGTTCAAGAAGTGGATATGAGTGTTATCCTAGTACATACACTTAAACCGAGATTGCCTCTCTCATCCATCTCCCTGTCAATTAGCTCTTTTCTACTGCAATATACGATAGAGAGAATGGATTTCACTAAAGCAAGGGATATCGCCAGGTAATGATGTCCAATTATCTAAAATCTGACTTAGGCCTTCTCTTGTACAGTTTGTTTGCAGATTAGAAGTCTAACAACTTTACCACTCAAATGCTGGCTTGTTAGTAGGCAGTAATTTAAACTACACACATTATGCTAAGTATTCATATATTAATTCAGTTTGACTACATTTTATAAAATGTTTTGTTCTGCTCAATAAAGTTAATTATATGTTCTACGTTTCATAACTGTCTTAGTTTTTTTTTTTAAACATAATGGCAGTTTCAGTTGCATTTTCATGATAAATTCTGATGCGTAACAGAAACTAATCCAGATAAAGAAGTAAAGCTCTACAGCGTACAAACACACCAAGACGTCCCATTTATTAACACTACATTAGATAACACAGCTCTAAAGAAAAGAAAAAGAAAAAGAAAATAAAAGAGAGTATCCTTGAAATACACTCTTTGTTCCAGGATAAAGTATTGTACAGAGATTTGCACTGTTAAATCACTGAATTAGATAATAACAGAATGCAATGGAAGTTCCTGAATCATTAATAAACAAAATAAAACAAAAGAAAAATGGGAGGGGAGGTGAGAAGTGAGGATTATATCGTCCTTGACATATGTAGCAAAATTACAACTGCAGTTGTAATCAACTTAAAAGCAATTTGTAACCCAAAGTTATTTAACTAGTTTTTGGTTCCATGCCATTTGAAAAAAGGAGAAGAAATTTGTCTACAACTAAAATCCTTTCTCCGAGGGCCCCGTGGGAGCAGGACTGTGCATTGTTGCTTCAAACATGGCTTTTAAAATTCCCTAAGACTGCAGTATGTTATGACTGGCTCGGGCATTTGAGCCAGCATACAATGAGTGCAGTTGTAATTTTTGCAGTCACAGGGCAATGAATGTTCCATGTTATTTTGCTTGTTGCCTATATGTAGAGAGCAATTTACGTGGAGAACATTACTGTATCTGTCATGTTCCATCTAAAAGCACTGATGCAGAACTGCTTGGAGACAGCAGCACTGTAGTATTGATGCTCATGGCAGAAGAGATTTAGATACCATGAAAAGCTAATGGTGTTAACTAAAGAATTCTTCAATTCACATCAGCAGAAAGAGAACATTTAAAGGGGGATTAGTTTAAGAATAAATGACAAAAATTCAACATTCTGAAATTGTGCAACATGCATATTGTAGCAATTATGGGGATTTTTTGATACAGTACTGAAGAGCCAAATTATGGCTGTGCTGTATATTACTGTTTAGTACAGAGAACTGCCTAAACACAGGATTTATTTTTTAAAGGACTATTACAAAATTATCTTCGTACTTTAAACAAACACATTGCAACTGCACTTAGGCACATGCACCTACTAAAACTCCCAGTTTCCCCTCTTAGCCTGCACACCACTCATTCCTGGTTAAGTTTCCCTGCCCCTGAAGGCTTATCCTCTCAGTTTCTCCCCTGGGGAATGGGTCAGGGATAAGGCACAGTTGATTTTGTTTCATCTTCTTTAGGCTGGAGAGAAATGACTGCAATAGAAGAAATGACAGGATCTGGGCAGGAAGATATTTTGATTCTGTGCCATAGAAATTGGTCTCAACTGTTTGTTTTTCCACAGCATTTTAAAAGCCAGTGAAGAAAGGAGTTTTCTTGTCTGTCCTGTGTCAGCTGGCAAGGAAGAGCTGCTTATGAGTGAAGAGTCAGGTGCACAAAGGCAAACACTGCCCCAGACCTGGGGTCATACGGCAGTCACCTCCCTGCTCTGGCAACGTCAGTCCCAGGAAGGAAACAAGCTTTGACTCTGTTTTGAGTAGCCTCACCTATTCAGGCAAGCACTGCCTACGAAAACAGGGCTGATAAAAGGAGTCAGGATATAAACATTCTCCTTCTTAAGAAAGCCAACTTCAGGTGGTGGGCTTGCTCTGCTTTGCTTTATAGAGAGAATAGCGAAATGTGGCATGTTTTTATTATGATACACACATGAACACATACACATGTAGTTGGTCAAACTCCAGAACATCAGAATGAGCAGAACACAAAACACAGAGCATTAGCTCAGAGTACTCTCTGGGGCCTAAAACTGAAGTACTGATGAGGACATTTTCTCCCAGCTATATCAAACAGTACCCATTAAAGTTAAGCTTTTCTCGCCAAAATACCATCATGTGTTATTAGAGTGTATTAGAGATCAAATTTGCTCATTCTTCTAGTGATAAACATGTCATCTTCTACCATTTGGCAGGAGCGAGACTCTATTTGGGACTATGAAAAACAATCTACACTTTTTTCATCACTTGTAATAACGTTTCTTAAATTTATTCTCTTCTTTTCCACAGATTCATCTTTAAGAAACTTAACAAAGGCAAAGCTCTACTAAGACTTTTTGGGGGGATAGACAATTTAATTCTCTATTGTCTCCATTGTCTCTTGTTTCATATACTGACTGGAGGATAACACTAACGGAAATAAATTGGATCTCTGTTAGATAACTCCTATATTGCAACCACTATCTTAAGTGTTTTCACATATGATTAACTGCTGTTGTTTTCTCCTAGCTAACTTTTTACAGCTCCTTTTGCTTCCAAAATTCCCTGTAAGACTCTCAAAAGTTATTATTTATCTCCAAGATTTGTTTTTTCTCTTGTTCTCATTATATGATAAAATTGCAAAACCTCTGGAGAGGCACTATCTTCTTATTCCGTATCTGTATAAAACCTGACACAAAGGAACCATGATCCTTGTTTGAAGCAAATAAACAAAAAGGCAACAGAAATGCCAGCATATCAAGAGAATTTCAAACTTTTGTCAAAAAAAAAGACAGAGGAAAATAATGTTTGCCTGTACTATGATGCAGTTACTTTGAGTAATTAGATGATTCAATGCACAGTCCCTGTACA
>JAVCKT010006820.1:0-11781 GCA_032273925.1 Rhynchotus rufescens
GTGAGGATGACAGAGCCCTGGCACAGGCTGCCCAGAGAGGTTGTGGAGTCTCCTTCTCTGGAGATCTTTAAAATCCGCTTGGACGCAGCCCTGTGCCATGTGCTCTAGGTGACCCTGTGTGTGCAAGGAGGGTTGGACTCGATGACCTCTGAGGTCCCTTCCAACCTTAAGCATTCTATGATTCTATGATCTATGAAAATGCAGAAGTAATTGATAAACTGGAAAATCTTTTTGCCTAGTTTTATCACAAGCAAGGAGAAGGACTTTGAAAGGTGAGCTGGAATGAGAAAGGCAGCTAGGCCCAGGAGACAGTGTTTTCCATCTTCTACTTTTTTCATAATAAGTTTGAATATGCATTCAACATACCTTTATTTTTAGTAGTGTCTCAACTGCTCACCAAAATTTGAGCCCCTTTGGGTTGGATTTACCTACAGATGACAGACAATAATAATCTTCATGGCAGATAGTGGCAAATGGGCAGAACAGACGAAAACTGCTAGGTAAATACAGAGGATAACATAGCAGAGTTAATGGCTGCGTAAAAGAAAAAAAAGCAAAAATCCCCTCTCTATCTTTGCCTTGCTCTTAAGGCTTTCTCTTAAGGCTGGAGGATGGTCATCTTCAGTCTGCCCATCTACTCTAAGACTCTTGAATAGTTGTTTCTGATTTTCCCCTATTTCTGCACTTACAGAAGACAACCTTCAACTCTAGGCTTATGTTCAAATCCTGAAGTTTAGCTCCTGCAATCTAAATCAGACCTGCCCAGGGTGTGTGAGAGGTCAGTGCTCTTGGAGAGTGCAGTGGAAACTTTTTGGGAGAGTAGGGGAGAGCTGGAACAATGTCAGATTGTGCTGGGAAAAGCTGCTCCACGTGGGATGTCTTCAAGGAGCAATTACAAAAATAACACTTGCTGTCAGCCGATAGAGCAGGGCAGTGAGTGGATAATAAATACAAAAATCTGCTTTTTGTTCCAGCATCTCAAGATGTAAAGCTTTTCTATTAGTACTTTGCATGGAGAACAGTAATTTAAAACAGCCTTTCTTCCAAACAGCTCAGAGGCCCTGATGATACTATAGCTACATTTTAAATTTTAATGTTGGTAAGTCAGAAGTCTCTTCTTAAAAGAAGATAAAGTTTTGTATTTTTACAAGCACAGAAATCCTTCTGAAGGGTGTGCATACATACAGATCTTCCTTGCCATTTTTCATAGCTGCATGATAGGAAAGATGGTGTGATTCTTGTACAGAACATATGGTTAAAGACTATCTGTTGAAATTCCAATGCATTTGAAGGCATTGTTCCAGGACTGATTTAGAATTAACAAGAGATGAGACATTATAGCTTTCCTTACTTCTCTTGTTTCTGCATGTTATTTGAAATGACCTTTTTATTGTTTTTTCTATTGGAAAGTGACCTGTGAATCTGTTCCATATGAGCTGTTACACCTTGCAGAAATTTTAATTCCATTTTAGCCTTTTCATCATTATATTCTTCTCTCACAAATCATGGAGTGCATCTCTCAGACTAATGTTTAGAATCCTGAGGTCAGGATTGGCAAGCAAAAGCAGTAACCTGCCACCATGAAAAATTATTCCCAACATGTTCTTCATTAAACTTTTGTTCCATATTCAGCTATCACTGAAGGATTGTAGTTTGTTGCGGAAGAATCTTTAAAAAAAATAGTTTTACAATGAAAACTGATTGTCAATAGTACTGTCTTAAAATCCCTTGCAGTATCAAAACGTGCACTTTGTTTTCTTTTGTGTGTTTAGTGGTGCATGAATAGAAAATATCAGCACTTTTTTTGCTAGCCTGCTGAAAACTGCATAACCTAAACTGACAATAGAGAAGGATAGAAAGATGTTGTTTTAAAATCTCAGCTGAGTGAAAGCAGAATTGACGTTTTCCTCTGTCTTTCAGGAGATATTTCTGTATACCTGAGTTCTGAAGTGCCCCCTGTCTTACTAGCTAGAGAGTCCAGTTTCAGCTTGAAAAATATCATGTGGCATTCATTTACAATGCCTTTAATTCAGGTGGATCTTAAAGACTGTTAATAGTATATTGCACAAACTGCTTTAGCTGCAGCAAAGCATATCACTAAATGTAATCTGCCCAGCAGGAGAGTTATGTGCACTGGCCCTGCAGAGGGTAAATCCAGCAAATAAAAAAAAAATGCAGTGTTCAGTTTAAGCTGCTGTGGGAATTTAAGCAGGCAGCATGTTCTGAAGAATTAATTTTGAATAACAGCTAATGGCTAAAGGCTCTGTTGCCAGAGAGCGGTTTCTCCAGCTGGTAGCTCTAAGCAGGGCCCTGATTTTGGTAGCAAGAATTACTCTCTGCAAGGGATCTTGAGTATCTCTCCTTCAACTATACAGTGAATCTCGTTGGAATAAATGCTTGTGCCTACAGTTAGTCAAAGTGAACTCCTCCAATTAATTGTGTAGTAAATTTGACTACTCTTTCAGCTTGCATCTATTGCTCCAGGCCATTAGCAAGAAATTGGGATTTTGTTTGATCAATTTTAATTGCAAAAGTAACTTGGAAAAGATTGTGACTAAAAGTGTTTTTCTCTTGTTATGACCAAAGAGCAAAATTACAAAAAGATAGTTTCACAATGATTATTTGTAAAGAGCAATGCATGGGTTCAGTGGCCTTAATATTTCAAAGGACAAGAAAATATATATATGAAATCAACTCTTGGTTACCTTTCAAAAGGTAATAATGTGATAGCAGATAAAAGATTATAGCATTTCAATTCTCTGAGTTACACCCAGTTGCTCCGTGTTCTCTTCTCTAGCAGATGGTGAGAGAAGACATAGCTCATGCTAATGCCAGTGTTTTATGCCCACAGGCATGTGGTGGCAGGGCAGGAAAGAAAGATTTTTTCCTAGAGGAGAAAAATCTGTCCAGCCTTTGCTGAGAGGACTGTAGTCCCAAGTAAGAGCAGTTGTGTCTCACAGCTTAGTTTTGAAATGGCCACAGTCTAGGTGGCAGCATCAAGGTTTGCCTCTGAAAATGATTGTAGCTGTTTGTATAAGAGAAGAAAACGATGCAATGAGACTAACTCATTGATTGAGCAATTTGCAGAATCGAGTAGATAACATGCCTTGCCCTGACATCAGGACTTATATTTTCCTTACTTTACTCTTTCTCCTCCCAAAAAGAGAAACCAGTGCCATGTGTCTAGCTGAATTTTAGTTGACAGAAATGTGTCCCCTTCCTCAGTAGCACACAAACACTGGGTAGACCAGCTGGTAAACCAGCTGGGTTTAGACCAGCAAGACTGAGAATGTGCATTAGTGGTGGTGCACATGCATCTGAAAGGCCACGAGTAAAAAGGCCATATCACATGCAAACGTACTCTAAGAGACAATTGCTGTCCTGGGGAGTGGGCTGAGGAGAAGGTATTTTAAGTATTTTGCAGTTTGTCCCAGACATTTTAAATATTTTGCATGCTCCTGGATGCAGAGAGATGCTCCAGTCTTTGGTACCAAGTGCCAGGACCCTACCTAGCGTCCTGACAAGCCGTCCGTGGGATTATCTCTATGTATATGTGGAAGAAAGGGGATGGCAAATTCCAGGGGTTAATTGAAGCTTTACCTACTCTTTTCATTGAGCACCAAGAGAAAAGAAAGCTACTTGGTGTGTCTTGTGATCAGGGAATTTAAGCAGTGCATCCCAGAAGCTAACAGGAAGAGGAGGAAGCCAACGCTCGTGCAGTCAAGGCAGCAGCCATATCCAAAGAAGAAAACACTTGGAGATTTTTTTTTTGATTATTTAAAAAAAACCATTCCGACAATTATTTTCAATAAATCATGTTCTACCATAGTGTATGTAAAATATTAAAAAAAAAAATAAAAATTTTTCATTTGTGTTGTTTGTTTACTGCATCAAGTGCCAATTATTTCCTTCATGCTGTAGGTGGGGAGCACAGGCACTTGTCCTGCTGGCAGGGTTTTCAGGAGAGTGGAACTTACCCATGAAAAACCAACACCGCTCTAGTGTCATTCAGCACACAGGCCATAAAAACTCAGCAGTTAGGAGGCCTTGCTAATCTCTGTGTACTTTTAGAAAAACAATTTGAGGCTCCCCTCTGCATCTGAGAGCAGCGTAGTTTCATTCTAACCTGAAAGGATGACTGAAATTTGTTTCTGAGCATCTTGCAGCTCCAGGCATGGGAGGATTAGCATCTGTGTTTCAGGCCTGCTGATAGGTTTTGTTTATTTAGCTGTTGTCTCTGTGTGTGAATCTGGAATGATTTCCTTTACAGAGGAGGTGGTGGAGGTCTAATTGAAGATGTATAGGATAGGATGGGGGAAACTAAGCTTCTCCACTGAGAAAGCCTGAAGGTTTCTTAGCTGAAACATTCTCCCACATTACTTTTTCACAATGAAAACCTAAAGTAGCATGTTGGGATATTTTTTGTGTTATATTTATATTCTAATGACAGTAACTGTTATAAGGGCTGTTGTTATAAGGTCACTATATAATAGTGACTATGATTTTTCTAGGGCTGTCAGAGCTTGTATGATGGAAGCATTTTATATGGGACTGCGTACTTAGAGAAATCCTTTCGCCTGCTACTAAAATTCAATCAGTTGTGATATGAAACCACATAATGTGTTTTAGACTAGCAATGTCACACAGCAATACTTCTGAAAAGGGTAATAAATAACTACTTGCCTGTGATATAATGGGTATATTATCAGACTGTAATGTCCTGAATTGAACCACATACACTTAATAGAGATCTTCAAGTACGAGCCTTTTGCAATTTTAAAGATATTTTTTTTTCCTTTGCTTGTTTACTTAGCACTGCTTATATTCCCTGTAGGAGTGAAATACATTTTACCAAAAATATGCCTCTTTTCTCTTAGATTACAGAAGTTTGTGGAGCCAAACGTGTGGGTTGTTTTGGTCCTGCTCAGTTTTATATTGCTTTGAAGTTAATTGCGGCAGCACAGTCGGGACTTCCAGTGCGGATTGAGAGCATTAAGAATGGTAAGTAGCAAATTTTGCTTGCAAAGCTCTGCACTTGTTTCTTCCTTTTTTAAAGCTTTTTAGCTGTCTATTGTGGTAAAGTTTTCTTCTAACTTGTGCATGAAACAAAACTATGTTTTGGGAAATGGAGAAGAACCAGTAGGTAATGTTACGTTCTCTGAGACAATTACAGTGAATTACACGTATGGCAAAGCTGACATTATATCTCCCACCTATAAAAAGCACTACCAGAAATGAGGTGAAATGGGCTGCACAGTGCTATGGATCCATTTTTTTGTCCCTTCAACCTCTAATCTTAGTATCTGTCCAGAGCAGCGACTGATGGCCGCTTCGGGATTGAAGTAATGTTTTGGGAAGCTCAGGGGTCTTTTTCTGCTGGGCAGCTTGTAACCCTGGCCTGCTGCAGAAGATAATCCTTCTGAAATAAACAGGCTGTGGTAATGAGATCATACCAATTTTCATTGGTATGTATGAAAAAACATTACATGTGGCTTAAAATGTGTGCTTTCTTTTTCTCTCTCGCAAATAACTGGCACTAATATTAAATGTGCCATTCTGATGGAGAAAAATACTTCTCAGGAGAGCTTATCAATATCTAGTAATGAACAAAGAAAGAGGCTCCCTTCAGGTTGTTCTCTTGATAGAAGTCAGTGGCAGGAACCAGATGCTTTTGCCTCTGTGATGCTCAGCCATGCTTGGGTTTCATAACTGATGGCTTTCCAGTCATGAATCAGCCTTAACAGGTTTGAGCCCTTAGCTCCCATGTCACAGACGTGTTTGAAGCATTGCACAAGGACATGCTCTGGGCCACAGCGTTTGCCACCCTCCTAATGACACCCATAGAGCAAAGGACCATGAGTTGAGAGGGAAGGTAGGAAGGAGAGGACCTGTCCATCAAACTACCCCTGATAGTCAGGGGTTGTTTGGCAGATCACCCTTAGCGGGTGCATTCAGGTATGTTTTGAGGAACAGATTCCCAGGGCTGCCCCTTGCCAGCTGAAAGTTGGGCTTAGGCACATGCAGACCTGCCTTGGTTCAGCTCCTTGCCCAAGCTCCTGTGCTTGCAGAGCTCCCTGCGAAACAGAGGTGATCCAGTGTGGATACCACAGGAGGTGAGTAGCTATGAGGAGAACTTTAACTGGGAGTAAAACAGGCAGCCTAGATTTGTTAGCCATGGTTTTCCTTACTTGTTTTGTCTCTCTCTTGCATTAGCTTTCTTTTTAGGGGTGCCATTGTTAATTTGAGATGAAAAAAGGCCTCTAGAAATTCAAATTAAGTGAGATTTACTGGCTATGTTTTGTAAGTGCAACATCTGCAATTGGAGTGAATGGGGTTCTCCCAGTTTTTGTATTGATATCCTGCTTACTGGCTGTTACTGAAGTGCTTCCAGTGCTAATTACATTTTCTCTTGAAATATATTAGCGCTTTTAGAGTGGGATGAGTAACACGTAGCAGCCTCAAATTGATTTCTTTATCTTGCCATTAGCAGCTGTAGGTGTAGATGATTACAGAGGTGATGCAGGGCTTTGCTTGATTTTGGAGCCTATGTTCTGTTAATTTTAGTTGTATTGATCTTACAGGGTAACTGTGCACCAAAATAAAGATTTCTAAATAATTGGATATTTTCTCAAAATGTGAATTGCCTTGAAGATGCATTTGCTTAGAAGTGTTATTCTTTTTTGCTCTGCAGAACAGAGGTAAAATAGGTTCTTTTGACACCATAGACTCATCAGGCCTCGAAGTGATCTCTTAACCCTAGCATTTTTAATTTGTTCCTTTTATGATGGCTCTGCTGAGAATACTGTGATCCTGACCCAAGGAATTCATTAGGCCCACAGCTTCTGTGGAAAACCATTCTTTTCATTTTAGACATTTCCAAGGCAGGAAATGAGTTTGACACTTGCTTTAATAGTGCCCACAAGGCTTTTTTCTTTCTATTTGCATTGAGAAAAGATATATAAAACTAGTGAATACAGCTTTGCATAGCATTCACATTTTTTCACTGAGACGTAAAATAATCACAAGAGTTCCATAGTTACAAATATTATAAAATATAAATAGTACTTTTTTCCATTGGTTTTGCAATATGATACTGCTTCAAAGACCTCTAATATACCATAGACTCAATTGAATTTTTCTTTCTTTTAATGAAGAGTTGCCTCTGCCACGGTTTATGGCGATGAAAAATGACAGTGAAATACGTTATGGGAATCCAACAGAACCCCATGGAGTTAAATTTCAGGTTCCACATGCAACTTTGGAAAAAAATTCCTACAAAAGAACAGATGAAGGGGACAAACAGGTAACTGGCCTGTCTCCTTCAGGCCAATATATCATTATGCATACTCATTTTGGATCTAGTTCTGTAAATGACTACACACACATGGGCTTGTTCAGCTTTGCAGTGCTATATGTGAGATGAACTCCCTGCTTGCAAATACCATCCATCAGGACCCTGTGCTTATTTTGATGATCTATCCATCAGTCTTATACCTGAAAGCAATTTCTTTATATGAACTTGTATAAAATTATTAGCCTTGCGATATTCTATAGAAGTTCTTTCAATAGTGTCGTGCTTATTTTTAGTACTGTTTCTTGGAGAAGGCAGGGGAAGTGGAGCAAATAAGAGATTTGCATGTTAAAGCGTGGAGAGAAAGAGGAAAGCAAATAATTTCTCATGTTAAGTGTGATCTTTAGTTGTTACAGAACTACTCAGTTGGAAGAGAGGTGTTGAAAGGAGGAAAAGAGTGTTATGAGTCACTATTTGGGGTGGAATAGGGCTACAACATTTTTTCCCTTCTAGTCTCTCCCAGACATAACAGCAGAGTAGCCCAGAAGAAATCTGTTTTTCTTTTGCTCTCAGTGAGGCCTCCTGCTAGTTTCTGCTGTCCTGAATTGCCAATTTAATAGTGCTGTTAAAATGAGATTCATGTTACATGTATTTAGCAGGGTTGAGAACGCTTATTCAAATACAAGGGACTTGACAGAGCAAGCATTATTTACATATTTTTTTTGCTAAGCCTGACACCTTCTCCTCTGGTAGTGTATCAGATCACATTGTAAATACCTTGTGGCAGGCACTTTATCTTTCTTTCTGTGTGTGTTCGTGATACTGCATCAACGTGAGCAGCAGCATTCCCGGCCTGAGGTTAACCAAGAGTAATGAGCTGGTGACAAAACATGCAAAGGAAAGAGCAGGATGAGGAGGAAGAGCACATACATCTGTCTGTCTGCATGTACCGATGCTGAAGCAGAAGGCTGCCATCAAACCTCCGCTCTTTCTAGGTTGTCTTTGTGGTGGTGTTTTCCTTTCATACAGGCCACTGTTTGGGGATCACATCCTCCTCAAACAATCTCTGTAAGTCAGTGGAAAGAGGACACTCTAGGATAGATACCCAGTTACACCTGGAAATCCGCAGAGTGCTTAAACTACCAAGTCAGAAGTTTTTGTTTGTTTGTTTGTATTTGACTGGCTTTGATATGGAAAATGCTCTCTCAAACAAAGAATGTATTCACCTCACTAAATATGATATGTAAATTGAAAGATAGCCACTAACATTAAGCCTTTGACAAATACTTTAGGTGTATTTGGAAGTAAAATGTCTTAAGTTGCGAACTGTTAATACTTTATTACAGCCTTGCTGTGCTTCACTTTTAGAAGAAGGCTTAATACCAAAGCCTGTCTTTACCTTCTTGCTATTTTTTTTTTTTTTGGAATGGGAATTTTCATGAAAATAAAGGGCTTAGGGAGCTGCTGTGTTTTAGTGTTCTTTGCCCATCAGGCTGCATGTGTTTGGATTGCCATGCAAAATTACTGGGTCATTTTATTGTCATCTCAAAATTCCATTTTCTGTTGATTGTTTTTCAAATAGGAACCCAAATCTCCTCCGATGTCACCCATCTGTTCACCTCCTGCTTCTCCATCTAGTTATCAGAGAACACACCTAAGTTATGGATATGGTAAATCAAGAAATGGGCTGGAGCAGCAGCACGGAGGTAGGATATAAACCGAGATGCACACATTGTGTTCAATTCTTTCTTCTTCTAAGCTTCTGAATTTCAAATGCAACTAACAATCAGGCTAATGATTTCAAGTTTCAATTAGACTTGGATTTTGGAGAATGATCCAATCATCTAATTCTGTTTTGCATAAAAGCTTTTTTTTTATGTTTATTCAATCTTTTCTTCCTATTTGCTTTCTGGTAGATTATGTAGATGTGCGTATTACTGCTCACAGATAAATGACAGTACCTAATTTTTGACAAGACTGTGTACAGTACATTCCAATGATAGAAAGTTTGTGACCATCCCTAGAGTGCCTGACGCTTCTTGTTTAGTTAGAGGAGGAGAAAATCCCAGTTCTGATCTCGGTAACTGCCCTGCTACTTTTCAAATTTCCTGCAAGCAAAGGTTTTCTGTTTATTGTAAAGGATAATAATCTCTCTGGTTACATAACAAAAGTAATAATAGGGCATGAATATAAATACAGGCCCATGATGTAACCTAGACGAAATAAACAGAGATAAAGCCCTACAAACATATTTTGTCCTTGATCTTCTTTCCCTTAAAGTTGTCAGCAAACCCCTCTAACTTTAGTAAGAGGATAGCATATATCTTTGGAGTACAGAAGCTTATAGTGAACTTTTGGGGCTAGAAGCGAGATTTTAGCAAGAGCTTAAACTTCCTGTTGCTGGTAAGATACCTTTCCTCTCAATAGCTGCAACATCTAGTGACAAATATGGTGAAGATATTGGGCATCAGATATTGGACTATTCTGTCAAAGAGACTGGAAAGGCAAGAAGACTGCTATGACTTAGTTTGTAATGAGTGAAAGTGTAGTATGTTAGTCCTTTACCAGCTGTCAAATGAGCTACAAATGAGTGAATAAACAGAAAAATAAAACATTTTGAAGCTAATTACAATCATGGTAAAAACATGTTTGAACACAATCAAATGGTCTTCCAAATAAATACAAATCATATTAGTACTGACTTGTTGATTAGATAAGCCTAACTCAGACGCAGGGTATTTTCTCACCTCACCTTCAGCATAACTAGTTAAAACAGCATTTAACTAGTTAAAACAGCATTGCTTGACTTCTGATATAAGCAACAATGCTGAGATTACCTTAATCTCAGCGTTGAGATTAATGCAATCTTAATGCAATCTTAATACACCAAGAGCAGAGGTGCTGCTCAAACGAATGGCACATGCTGCAGATACAGACCACTGTTCCCGATAACCTCCCATATCTTAGTGCATTGTTCTTCAGGGTGTAATACCTGTACAGTGCAATACTGTTTTCTGGGCTTTTTTCCATGCTATGCCAGGGTTGTTACATCTTTTTTTTGGTGTAGGGCTGTGGGGTATTTGTTAATGTCAGCACAGTTCCTCATGGAATCAGAGGTTATGCAAAGCTAACAGAGTCAGGAGGATCCAGCCTAATTAGAGTGTCAGATTCTTCTAAAATTAATTATTTAACATCTTAAATTTTTAAGCAGATAGAGTTCTGCAGGGGAAGGACATTATGCTTATTTTCCAGGAAATAATATGGATTAAATTAAGATCATAGAATTTTTCAACCCAGTGCTAGGTATCTTTCAGGAGAAATGTTTCAGTTAAATGCATGCTGATGTTCCGAACAGAAGCAATGGAGTAAAATATTATTACCTATGTAATATCAGGTGGTGGACTAGGTGACTTAATGGGTCTTTCTGGTTTTAAAGTTAACCTTGTGGTCTTTTTGCAGATCACTCAAAAGGGTAGATCTGAAAAAAAAACTTTATTTGTGTATATATGTGTAGAGATAGCTGCACAAAATTGACATTTTTAGCCTGCTTTATACTGAAAGCATAATATTGGAATTGGACAATGTGTCTTAAGGACACTTTAAAAGTCAAACCTCTGTACTGCAACTATGACTATGTACTAATGGATTTTATGTTTTTTTCTTGATAGTTTTTGAACTTTTGTCTTGATAGTAAATACATAGCCATTTAGCCTTGGGCTTGCATTTCCTCTTTAAATACTTCTGTATGTTTCACAACTTCCCTCCTGCTTTTTTTTTCTTTTTTTTCTGAAATTAAAACTTAGGTGTACAGACTTAAAAATAGATACCAATACAGGATAAGGTCACACAGAAGGTAATGGGATTATGGCTATAGTTTTAACGAACTTTCTGAGCTTAATACATTTTTAAGCTTTCTTGTTATCCCTTTTTATCAAGAGTCTCTTAAATTGCCTCTAAGGCAGACTGAGTTTACATTTTAATGTAACCCCACCAGCAGAAGTTTGCTGCTCTATGAGAGAGTTTGCAAGTGAGTTGTCTTTGTGCTTGTGTACTTGGCATGTTTTTAAAACATTGCTCTTAAATAGGCATTGTGTCATTCCTCACTATATTTGCTGCAGCAGAATGCAAGTGACTTGACTTGGCTAAAGAAGTGCCTGCTTTTCTTCACTAACTTTACTTAAGATGATGAGATATGCTAAGCATTTTATTTTGCTTTTTGATTGGAATTCACAGAATCACAGAATATTCAAGGTTGGAAGGGGCCTCTAGAGATCATCTAGTCCAACCTTCCCGCTCAAGCAGGCACACCTAGAGCATGTGGCACAGGGTGACATCCAGGCGGGTTTGGAAGACCTCCAGAGAAGGAGACTCCACAACTTCCCTGGGCAGCCTGTTCCTGGGCTCTGTCACCCACACAGGAAAGAAGTTCCTCCTCACCTGGAGACGGAACTTCCTGTGCTCCAGCTTATGGCCATTACCCCTCGTCCTAT
>JAVCKT010006821.1:21078-32277 GCA_032273925.1 Rhynchotus rufescens
CGACGCCGGTGCCGGCCACGGCGTCCGCCCCCGCGGGCAGCGCGCCCGCGGCCAGGGCCACGGGCAGAATGGAGATGTCCCCATCACCCTTCTTCTGGATTTTAATGGTGCCCTGCTTCTCCAGTTCGTGGATCTTTTTCTCCAGCGTTGACTGCCGCTGGATGGCCTCCTCTTTTTCTTTGACCATTTTCCTCAGCGTATGAACCTGGGTATTTGCGTCTTTGTAGATTTCCTAAGAATGCCAAGAAACAAGTTATTATTTTAACTTGGTATTAATTGGTACTGCCAAACCCAGAATACCAATACTAGGAACAGAGGAGCAGCTCCATAAAGGATTGCACGCTGCGCCCAGTCATTATCCAGCAACAAGTCCCGATGCAAACCATAAATCCTCATTTGCGAGGAACAATTCCGTTTGCGTTTTCCCATGCTAGCACTAAGGCTGGAGCAGTAATGAGTCCTATGGGAAATCATGTCTGTGGACACCCACTTCTGGGAATACAGATTTTTTATCACTGCTTTTTTATAATGCCTTCCATTATGCTAATCTCAACCATATAGTGCAGGTATGCTGCCTGCCTTTTCACTTGTGGCACAAGCTACCTCATGTCTTGCTGTCTGCTCTGCCTCTGGGCAGCTGTTGCTCCATAAAGCGGAGCAGGATCAGAGCTCCTAACCTAGCAGAGAGGTTGTTCCTGCAAGTATCCAGGGCAGACATTCACAGGAAGGAAGCCCAGAAGCAGCCACACTTCAGGGCAACACTTGGGCTTAAAAGTTACCCAATATAATGTTAATAATTTGTGTTACTAAAATCGTACATGGAGAAGCAAGGAGTCTGTCTTGTGTATGGGAAGCAGGCTGAGGGTGCTGGTACCAACACAAGCCCTTGATCCCTGATGCTGCTCTGCAGGCAGACTGCAAAAGACTCCAGCCCACCTCTAATTTTCCCCCGGCACATGGAAAACTCCAAGCAGGAATAGTCACAGTACTCGGTGACAGGACAGGGCTGTCTAGTTCACTGATTTGCTCACGCATGCAAAGAGTTACCTGTCCATGTTTCTGCCTGCACACACAGAAATCTATCTGCTATCCTTGCTGCAAAGCTAGCAGAAACAGCTCAGTGCATTTAAAACCTTCACTCTGCACTAAACACAAACTGCATTGCAGATCCCGCTGCTGAAATGTGGCACCTGGCCACACGTTTACCCCTGCACTCACCCGAATCACATCCAGTTCTTTGTTTCTCTGCATGAGCTGTTTTTCCAGTTCCACAATCTTTGCCATTGCTTCATTCTCCGTATCTTGGAGTTTTTCAGATAACTGTCATCCGAAAGAGAAATAAATTATATAATGAATAATAACAGTTTTCTTAACCAGAATGATATGTCACAAATAATTATTGCTATTCCACCAAATCCAGGAGCATGTGTAGGAGGAGCCCAGACCTCGGGCTGTGGGGAGCCCTGCCGTAGGGCTGCTCCCCATGAACAGGTCCCTCGGCCACGGGGACCCCACAGCCCTGCGCCTGTCCCACCAGGACATCCTGCTCTCCCATAAAGCCAGAAAGAACTCAAAACACAGTTATTGCCCCCAAACCTAAGCCCGAGCCAAAACCGCCCAGATCACACGACAGAAGTGTCTGTCAGTCCTGCGGGACGAGGCCAGTCCACATAACAGGAGGTCACAGTAGTGAAAAGTCTGCCACAGAAGCACGTTAAGGTTCTGAGCACCTCAAGCTGCAGGCCTATTAAGCAAACTGCCATTTTTCTTAAATCATTTTTCTCAGCAGAAGAGCACCTCATAGGGCCATATATGGCATAGCGACAACCGTTAAGACTAAACTTACTCTAAGGGATATAGAAATACATCCCTTATATTATATTAGTCATACAGGAGTGGGAACAGAATGACTCTTTTATGATTTTCTTTTTTAACAGTGGAAAATAATTTCATTTTAAACAGCAGGGAAAAGCTGTGCCTACGCGAACAGCGCGAGGCTGCAGCCCTGGGTGCTGAGCCCTTCCCTCAGCCCCTCGTGCTGGGATCCAAGCCAGTGCAGCATGTTACCCACCCTGCGCCCACCCTGCTTCGGCCTTGGCCGTGTCCCACTGCCCGCGGATGGCACCGGTGCCCACGCACAGCAGCTCCTGCCTCCGCAGCCTCCTCCTGCTTTCCCAGTGCCAGGAACTGTGCAGGACGGGGCTGTATTTACAGCATGGAGCTGTATCAGCTCTCTTTCTTGCACTGCATTGCTCAGGAATTTGCAATTTATATGTAAATTAGTTTTCCCAGTCTTAAGAGAACTCTTTACAGAGGCGCAGGGCGCTAAGCGATCCCATCTGGAAGCGCAATGCAGCTGAAGCTACCCAGCTACCTGAACGGAGGGTGTCTCCTCCAAAATAACTACCCATAGGACAACAGCAAACGGCATCAGGCTGTGCCAGGGAAGGTTCACGTGAGAAACTAGGAAAAATTTCTCCACGGACAGGGTGGTGAAGCACTGGACAGGCTGCCCAGGGCAGTGGTGGAGTCACCGTCCATGGCAGAGTTCAAACAACCTGTAGATGAGGCACTCAGGGACACGGAACGGCGGGCATGCTGTGGAGGGGCTGATACTTGTACTCCATGATCCTGAAGGTCTTTTCCCAATCGAGGTACTCGCGTGCTGCAGGAATGGCCACGCAAGCCTTTGGCAGGCAGCAGGGGCCAAAGCTCCCTGACATGCACACAAAGTCCTATCTAGTCCCAGCAAACTATTTTCTAAGAGCACAATAAGCTGCGCATCCATTAACTATGTGAATATGAGGTTCAAAAATACAGCTCGCATTGTGACTTTATGAGGTTTCTGTATGCTAAGAAAAGCACAGTCCCAGCAAGGAACTGCAGTGAAACCAAGATCTAACATCATTCTGCTCCCAACATGATATTAACTTGTATAAAGGAGAAGTGCCGAGCCATGCCCACTGCTGTTAATTTAAAAGCATGTCTACAATTAAAAAAATAAAGAAAAGCAGAAGTGCAATTTTTCAAAAACAAAAGCCTTCAGTGCTGAGGAAGCAGCGGCACATGGGTCCACAAAGAGAGCACTCAGCAAGTTTACCTGCCCGAGACCCAGAATGTCTTCACGGGCAAGTACCTCATTCTTCCCCATTAAGAGGGAATAATGTCATCCAGAGGCTTTTTCAGGCAAACACTCCTCTCACCCAGAGGCTCTACCCCTGGCCAAGCCTCTGCTTTCCTCACCCAGGAGAAACCAGCAATCCCAAAGCATTAACGTGCAAGCTGCAACAGCAGCCTCCCACGGGCTTCAAAGGCAAAGTGACCTCCGTTTTGTACTAACATGAGAAATATTTTCTTCCAGTTCTTCAACTCTTTCCAAGGCAGCGTTCTTGGTTTCAGCATCCTCCAGCAAAGCTCCCACATCAAAAACGTTATCCAGGTAGGCCTGGATTTGCACCTGCAGCTTGTCACTCTCAGTGTGCTTCAGTTTCTGCAAACGCAAGAAGAGAAGAGTCACTCAGCAGAGGCGGAAGCAGCAGAATTGCACGGGGTGAACGCCGTGGGAGCTCAGGCCATTTCCATCACCTGGAAAAGTTCTTGGTATTTTAGCATTAGCAGGGATCGTAAGCAACAACCAGGCTTCCATAAAGAGGAGTAAATATGCCGAGCTTTGCAATAGAACCAGCGGTGCCCCCCAACAACCAGCCATGCCCCCCGGCGCCCCTCACCGCACACGGGCGCTCTGTGCAGGCAGCAGCCATGCAGAGGGCAGCAGGGGCAACTCCATCCCTCGCGGCCCCGGCAGCACAAAAATGGAAAGTTTCTTTTTAAAGAGAAGAGCTTTCTTTTTACTGACTCTTTCCCACAGGAGGCCGGAAGATTTCGGGCTGTCCGGAGGAAGGACTAAGCAAAACCCAAAGCAGCGTTTTTCCAGGCGGGAGCTGTTTCCAGAGCCCTCGGGCCGGGCTCCAGTGCAGAGCGCAGCGCTGCTAGCCCCGCTCCCAGGGCCAGTTCTGCTTCGCTACGGCCACACGTTGCCTTGCTGCAAGGGGACGGGGGCCTCGGCGCGCAGCCGGCCCCCGAGGGCACCGCAGGGACCAGGGGACGCCCCGCTCTGCCCTGGGCACGTTCCCCCCCGGCCCCCGCAGCCCCCGCGGGCGTGGGACACAAAAGCAGCTCGTACTCACGTCCAGATACTCGTCCAGGCCCAGCTTTGTGAACTCGTACTGCAGGTGGACTCGGAAGTTCATGTCTTCCACCGAGTGGACGACGATGTTGATGAACTGCATGCAGGCCACCTGCGGGAAGGAGCACCTCGGGGTGAGCATTCCCGCATGGATGCCCTGGGAAGGGCCGAGGCACCAGCAGGGACAGTGGGAGGCGTGGGGTGGGGTGGGAGCTGGCACCCTTGAGCAGGCCCCCCTGGGTCAGACCTTAGGCCAGCACACACTGTTAATGACTACATTCTATTATGTTTACTCTGCGTGGAAACTGAGAGTTGCTATTCTGCATCTTTTCTTTCAATTCTTGTGCTGGGTTCCAGCTTAGGAGGTTCTTGTCTGTGGCACGAAGGGCCAGAGCGGTTCCAAGAGCTTAGTAACGTCTGCGGTGCCCGCGCGGCGCTGCCTCGCAGCGCCTCAAAAAGGGCCTGAAAAGGGAGATGAGGTTTGCAACTGGGAAGGACTCGCACAAAGGATGCTTTGTTGCTCGCAGGAAACGCGCTCCCAAGTCTGTGGTTTGGTAACTGAACAAGGGGCCAGGTCATAGGAAGCCAAGTGAATGCAAGCACGGGGCGGGAAAGAGAAAGGCTCCGTGGAAAGCGGCCGTGGAGGTGCCGGGCTCTCTCGGTAGCACAAGGCAGGGCCAAGGACTGCTCTGCACAGACAGGCCCAGCGCTCTCTCAGTGCACAGGGGCCGACGTGGGCCTGCATTTGCCACTCGCGGCTGCTCCGAGAGGGGTTCTGCACTCTCTTTAAGCTGGAATACCTTGTGCTAGTGCAATGCCTATAGGGTTTCCAACAGCACAACGGAGTCCTGCTACAGACACTGAGCACAAGCCACGCCAAGCATTCAAGGTTACTGCAATAACCTGCAGCAGGTGCCCCAGCCTCGTCCCTCTAGGGCCACCCTCGTCCCTCTAAGGGCCACCTGGGGCCCAAGGAGGAGCCATGTCTCGTCCCTGCTCTTAGGCTGAACCCATGTCTTGCAACAACCCTGTCTGCACAGATCGAAAAGTGGCTCCGGGTTCTGAGTCTTTTCGCCACGGAATTTCCTCTCCAGTTAGGGCAGAGGGGAACAAGGTCCTGCAGGACCACCTCTGCACTCGTACTCAGTCATTGAAGCTACCTGAGTTACTCCAGCTTTAGCTTCACACACTGGGGCCTTGCCTCTGGGATCTGCTTTCTCCCGTCCTATAGAAATGAATGACTTTGCCTTCTTAACACGGCTCTGTCAAGAGGGGCAGACGCCCTCCCTGCGCTGGCAGAGGACTCGAGCAGCGGCCGCGCTCCGTCCCGCCGCGCTCCGCTCCCAACGGCGTGCGGAGCGAGCCAGGGCCACATGGCGACAGAAGGAGCAGCTCTGCCAGACCATTTGTCATGGACTCGCTCCCTCTCCTGCCCTTGGGCTTGTCACAGATTCAAGCCCTCAGTAGGTGGAAGCAACCCAAGGATCCAGATTTTTATTAGTATTTGGGCAAGTCCTGAAAAATGTTTGTTTTCAAGCCAGTTTCACCGCTGCCTTCAACCTACAGGCTGAAGAGCTTTGGGGTGGACCGGGCCACGCACACTGATGCTGAGCATGAGCCTTGGGGCTGCCTGGCCCTGGGTGCACACACACATTCCCACCCTCACAAGCGGCCACCTTAAATAAAGGTGATGCTTTTCTTTAACAAGGGTGTCCAAAGCCTACAGGAAAACGCTACTTTAACTCTTAATTCCTGTCAAAGAGATGTCTTTAGCACAAAGAGGCCTTAACAGAAAGGGAAACCGCCTGCTCTTCTCCTGCTGCATGGTGGCACTGGGTGAGCTGGAGGCTTTCTAAGTGCCTTGCCAGACCCTTGCTTGGAACAAACAGACACAGAAGGGCATCTCAGGCCGCATGCACGACGGGCCGGCTCTTCCTCGCCGCCACGGCTCCGTGTCCCAGCCGCTGCCGGCGTGCACGCTGGTGACGGCGGCTGCGCGCGCTGCTGAGCCTCTTCCTCTGCTTCTATTTGTGCTTGGGCTTCAGGGGAAGTGCAGCTGGTGAATAATCACGTACAGGCACATTGAGGAACTACAAGTGTTGAAAACTGTTATATTTATCTGCAGATAAGGACAGACAACAGCTGCAATGAGTCTTCCCCACACTTCCTTGTCTGCGATTTTGAGGATGTTGGCACATGTACAGAACACTGCACCGGCATCTCGATACTGCAGGTACTGCTCTGCTGCCCCAGAGAAACACAGGCCAGAAAGGCGCTTTCCAACCGCCTTCACCACAGCACAGCAAAACAGTTCTTGAAAATAACTGACACTCAAAGTGGAGGAGCGTATAGTTTGGAATGTAAGGAACTGCATTGTGGTAACTGTCGAGCAAGGGTTGGGAGGTAAATGCAGCTCATGCTGTGCAGGGCCGAGGGGCAGACCCAGCAGCACTCACCATGAAGTCAATGTTGTTGTCCTCATTTCGGAAGTGCTCCATCAGCTTCTCAAAGCGCTGCTTCTCCCCGCAGACCTGCAAAAGAATCAGCATGCATTTGTTAAAACAGCCTCCAGATAGTGCTAAAACATGCAGAAAGCCCCTTATCTGCTCAGGGCTTCCTTGTTTGTTAAAGAGATTCTTGCTCTGACCAAGGCAGCGCAGAGCAACACGTGTCCCGCCAGGCTACCGGGGCAGGTGCAGTTGTGCAGTGAATCCCGGTGCTTTTTTCCCCCTTGGAAACCCGAACCCCATGCCCAGTGCCAGTGCAAACACAAACACGGGGCTCCCAGGCGTGCCGGGGGGAGATGCAGCCTCTCTTACAGCCAACAGAAGCTTCCACTGTAATACAGTCAGGAAAAAGGGCAAACTACGGCATGGGAGGAGGAGGTTATCAGCGGCTCTGCTCTTTGTATATGTCTTTACACTGTTTCCCACCAAGAGACCTCAATTCAGACTTTCAGATATTCTCCAAGAGGCAAGTCTTTACAAAGAAAGTTGACTTTCCATTTTTAACTGCATCCATCTTACTTACCTACACAAAGATAAAGGCTCTCAGCCGACCCCACTCAGGTCTGCAGGAGATTTTCCATAGAGTTTCATAGGACCTGGTGGGATCGTTAGACTCGCTCGCAACCGGGCAAGCTGGGCTTTCTGCTGCCTCTTGTTAGCTCTGAGTAAAGCTCAGTTGTGGGGTGTGTGATACATCTTCTACCACGGCCATGCAAACCTGCCACAGCTCAGTTATTATCCAGGTATTTGTGGTCAGCCCGTGACGTCAAGGGGAATTTTCCCACTGGATCTCTGTGCGTGGTCACCAGCGCTGGCTAGGCTGGGCTGCCTGGTATTCCTGCCAGCAGGACGGCTCTGTGCAGCCCCGGGAAGCCAAGCACAGCCAGTCACACGCAGCACCCCCCTTACGAGGGCCTTTAAGCGTGCAGAGCGCTCCCAGCTAAGCCTTGCGTACGCACAGCGGGCAGTAAATACACTCGGTCTCCTTCCCGGGCCATGGAAAGGGCTGGGGGGGTTGCAGAGACACCCGCCGCTCAGCTTCACCTTGCAGATCTTCAGCCTAATCTCACCGTTTTCTTTAGGCTCCATGTCCACGCGGGCTCGCATGAGCACCGCGCTGCCGGTGGCTGAAGCAGCTCCTTAATGTTTCTAACGAAGCCGGGAGCAAACGAGCGACTTCTGCTCCAGCCCGGCAGCACTTGTGCCTTGCACGGGCGGCACAAGAACTGGCCTCACTGGCAGAGAAGCTCTCCAAAGCCACCAAGGGTCCACAGTCAAGCCCCAAACGGTCAAAAGCACTTGGAGAAGTGTGTCATGAGCGTTTTGGCCTGCCTGCCCTGGTCTCCCAAGCGCACGTGTAAAAGCAAGAGACGAAGCGCGCGCAGCGTGAGCGGTGCAGGGCACCTGCACACGATGCAGAGCCCAGCACCCTGTCCTGCTGCTCCCTGCATGCGCGTCAGGAACAGCTCTGCTGTGAAAAGCTGAAGCTCGGCACCCCTGCACCCATCCGAGCAGCCCTAGGCACTTATCCTTGTGCCCTGGCCCCGTGCCACACTCCCGGCATCCGCCTCCTCCGGGACGGGTACGTATCCGTTCGGGAACAGCGCGCGGCTCAGGAGGCCAAGAAACCAGAGGCTGCAAAGAAGCCGACTCCTGTCGGGAAGAGCCAAGGAGAATACCAGACTCTGGCAGAGAGCCAGGAACTTACTCGCGCTGTATGCATCACAGAGAGCAGCTGCCAGCCAAAATAATTGGATTTCGGAGGCTGAGGCTGGGCCTGATCCAGCTCCTGCTCAAACCAAAACAGCCTTCCCTGTGGCTGGCACCGCAGCCTGCTCCTGTGCACTCACACCTCGAGCACGAGACGGGATGATGCTCCAGCACCAACTGCAAGTTCTCATGCTCCCCAAAGCGCTCAAAGTTAATATAACAAAATTAAGAGAGGTTCACCTGAACTCTAGGCCACCAGGGCTCTCCTGCCCCCACTTCAGGCAAACTGAAGCTGGACAAGACCATGTATTATGGAAATAAACATCTCCATGGTGCATGTGATCATGCAACAGGACTCGGAACGACTGATTGCTGGGAAAATTTAATGTAAATGGTTCCACACGGATGGAAAAGGCTGACATAAACAACTAGGAGCTATTTACGGCAGGCTAATTCAATTATGGCTGACTGATTAAATTAGGGAGCACCCCTGAGAGCTACCACCCCACGAGCCCATCCCAGCCCAGGGCAGAAGCCATCCCGGCGGCTGGAGCGGAGCAGGCAGCAGCAGGAAAGGCAGCGGAGAGCCGCGGCTCCCGGCAGACACTTCACACCGTCGTCACACGAGTCAGCACCACAGCTCGCGCGTTGCAAGGGACACTGAGCTGACTTTCATAACGTGGTATAACGTATCCTGGAAGATTAAAGAGAGCGAAACTACAGACAGAGCCTGAAGACTGGCCATAGTCCAAGTCAAAGCTGAAATCAAATCCCACCACATAAAACCATATGTTGCCATTTTAATTTCAATACGTTTCCAAGGCCTGTCATTTACATTGAAAGCCTGGTTGCTACCAGGAAAGACTGATATTTCTTTTATGAGCATTATTCAATGTACCAAGACAGAGTGAATGGGTTACAACAGCTACAACAAACTCCATCTCCGTTCAGGCCGTGAAAACTTTTTTTCAGTTGCTTTAAGCCCACGTCATTCCAGAAGAACAATGTGGCTTTATGGAAAGCCACCCTGAAGGACGTTCCTTTCAAAAGACCTTGGATGCTAACAAGGCAAGCCCTTCAGAGATACATTACAGAGGTACAAGGCAAGCCCATAAGGAAGCAAAAAGATCTGTTATGAAAACCTTGGTGACAATTATGTGCACATGCACCTAGCAAGGCTTTCGGGTCACATGCTCCACATCTGGACCACCCAGGAGCAAAGTTCAAACGAGACAACCCTGGTGCTGTTCCTGTTCTCGGGACAGGACTGCAGTAAGAAGTTCCAGCAAGGCAGCGTAACCAGGCAAAAGGGATATTTTTAAATAAATAAATAAAATCCACATGCAGTGTTAGATACCAAGTGAAAATCCAGGCCCACAGAAGCTTATTTCTTACCTCCCCCAGGCAGTTATCTCACGAAATGGTACCACACCGAGGTCTGCTGGAGACGGGAGCTCAAAACTCAACCTGGCCACAAGAAGACGTGCTGATGTGGACCCTGAGGACCTCGCTAGAAGGCTGGCTGTATTTCAGGCTCTGGAGTGAGGGTTTGTTGGCCGATGGTCCAAACTCTACAAGGCACAGCAGCCAGAGCACCATCCCCTCTGCATCCATGGGGCCGGTGAGGCTACGAGCGTGCCCCGTGTACGTGCCCACTGCCACCAGCTCCATAGCCTCCTTCCTCGAGCAAAGGAGGAGAAAGAGGGTGACAGCCTTGTGCTAGAAATATAGGTTCAAAGAAAAGGCATTCAGAGCCAGAAGCTCGCCAGCCTGCAAAACGCACCTCGTGCCTTGCAGCAGCGACGGCCTGAGGGTCTCAGAGCCCATGCAGAAACTGCTGCAATCGCTTTGGCTGCACCTACCCCAGAGGTACACACTGCCTGGGACAGCCAAGGCAGCGAGCGCCCAGCTCCGGGCAGGAAAAATAATTATTTTAACGACTAAATCTGAAATAGGTAAAAGTTAGCAAAGGCTTTGCAATGCAGGAAATCTGTCGGTACAACTGTTAGAATGATCATGGGGCCGCGAGTTGCCCAGAGGTTATTTCAGCCGCTTCCTCCTCCTTCGGGACCCTTCCCGCTTCCCGGAGGGAGCCGGTCTCGCGCGGTGCTCCGCGGGGCTCCCGCCTTCCCGCGCTTCGGGGAGAGCAAGAGAGCAACGTTCCCCACCGGTACTGCTAAAATAAACAGCTCACTGCTAAAATAAACCGTTATTTAGTGTTTGCTAGGTTAAAATACCTTTTACTTCTCTCCCAGCAGGGTCAAGGCACTCTCAAATTACTGCTCCAGAAAAGGCAGCAAATCTACTGACATTTTCTAGCACTTGCAAGCCGTTGTTTCCCAGTACCGAGTCATTAGAGAGGCCTGTAAGAACAGCTCCAAAATGCTGTTCTCAGCACCATCCCTCACTCGAGCAAGAGCAAAGCATGACTCGGAGCTAAGCTGTGTGAAAAAGCTCCTTCCCAGGAAGCTTTTGCCCTTCCTGCTGGTCTCTCCTTGCCTTGGGGCAAGATGAGGCGCTCTCCTCAAAGACGTGATTCATCAAGGGGAAAAGCAGCTTACTTCTATTTTTATTTCTAAACACCGAACTTAACTGCCAGGGAAGCACGGGGGCATGGAGCAGCCCTGCGGACACTGCGCAGGGAAGAGCGGCGTCCTGCAAAGAGCGGGGCCCGTTTCTGGCCGGCCTTTATCGGCTCACAGCAGGTCCCGGGCGATCTTCTCCCCTCCTCAGCTTGGGTCTATGTTAATTCTCCTCTTATGCAAGCTGAACCCAAATTTGAGACCGGTGGAATCT